>JABFFF010000044.1:0-148721 GCA_013623665.1 Fusarium sublunatum
CTATATACCTATATTATCTAGGTATCTGCCTATAGGTAGGCCTCTAAAATTGGTATCTCTAGGTACCTACCCCTATTAAATGGGTACTTATAGATACCTATAGGCTGGGTATTTTAAAGCCTACGCTGGACAATCTGGTTCATCAAACCGTTACCGATAAGAACACCTTTCAGGTTGACGTGTATATGGTTTCGGCTTGATGTCGAAACCACCAAACGGCCCATGGCTGATTGTTGAGCTTGCAAGATGCGGACACCCAACGAAGGAACATAGCTGCCACCATAACTTTCTCCAGCGATGTAGAAATCACGGGCTCCCCATTCAGGCCTGGCTTCGAAGAGGCGCGTGAGAAACATGTACAGATCGTCGGAAGATTCCTTTAGTGTCGTGATTCGTTTTGAACCGTACGAGTAACCAACACTTAGTGGCTGGTCGACGAAGATGACGGTGGCATTGGAGTTCCAGGCGTGCGGGTTATGGACGATAGCATTGGATTCCGAGTTCCACAAACAAGCACCAAGCTCATCGAGAGCGCCGAAGGTAATACTCGAAGCTCCAGGGCCACTAAGGGAGATGTGAGATGATGATATAAACAGAACAAGCATTTCCCCTCTCAATCCAGGAAAGATTGCTCGAGTGGGAAAGATTTGATACTTACCCTGTCAACCATAATACCACCGGGTCGTTGGCTGCATCATTGCGGGATTCAAAAGCCCAAAAGAACATGTGATTTTCCTCTAAAACCTCATGTTAGAATTGGAATATGTGGTTGAATCGATGAATCACTCACCCCAATCTACGTAGCCTGATATACCAGCCTCACCATCGCACAAATCAGGTGATGTCTGCTGTTGTCGGACAGTGAAATCGCCTCCATGGAACACATCCTACTTTCTGGAAAGCTTCTTGTCACGGATTAGACTTGTTGCTGATGCGAGTGCGGGCAACAAATTAAGAAACGCCCAAACACCTAATAAGAGAGGGGATCGAAAAGCCGACATAAGGATGGCCATTTTTCGGAAGAGAGCTGCAGTGGTGAACGGTAAGAGAGAGGCAAGAGAGCATGAGTTCCATGGAGTCGTGTCTGGCAGAAACGCAGTCTATACGTTGTTCCTTGTAGTAGCACTCAGCAAGTTCCGAGTATTCCTTCAAGATTGAACGGTTGGTGAAGGCTACAGAGATTACGTCCTTGTCCCTGTCACTCCGTTTCTCGGAACAACTAGCCTGATATGGTATGTAGTTGAGAACAGAAGTGGGAGGCTCACTCGGATTAACCGTAGCACCATACCTATATTGGTAGTTCAGAACGATCCGTGTGGAATATCCCTGTTCCGTTGGTCCGTCATCGTCTGTCGGCCATGCTTATCTATGTACATGCCAGGCATCACCACTTGTTAAGTCCGGCATAGCATATCGCCATCAGGAGGTTATCTACTACGTCACTCGGAGGATTGTAGGGATCCAGGTTTGCTGCAATTGTTTGTCAAGTCAATTCTGTTTCTCAGAATTGGGATCGCCTCCCTTCTCTCCAACTTTGTTTTCAGCATGGCAACACAGATAATCCCCTCTCTCCGAGCAACATTGCTGGCAGTCCCGCTCATACTGGGGTTTCTCAGCCCAGCTAGTGGCGAGTATATAGTCTTGACCTCCAAACACGATCCAAATCACAAAATCTCTACCAAGTCGCACGATGGAGACACCGTTTGTGAGGGTGGCGTGCCCAGCCATAGTGGATGGGCTGATATTGGGCCCAATCATTTATTCTACTGTAAGTTGACATGATTTACAAACAGAGTCCCTTTTCGTGGTATCTGTACGTCGAAACAGCTATCGCTGACCGGTTTGCACCAAGGGTATTATGAGCATCGACACCGAAACCCCGATGCGCCTGTGATGGTATGGTTCACGGGTGGCCCTGGGGGCTCCAGCCAAACGTCAGCTCTGGTAGAGAATGGAGACTGCCAGTTCGACCAGCAGAAGCAGAAGCCAGTACAAAATCCATACGGCTGGACTGAAGAGTTCCACATGATCTATCTGGACCAGCCTGTCGGTGTCGGATTGTCCTACGTCGATCAAGATACGAAGCCGAACGCACACCCTACTACCACGGATGAAGCCGCGCCCGACGTGATCGCATTTCTTCGACTCTTTGCTCAAGCATTCCCCCACCTGGCCAAGAACCCAATACATCTGGCGGGAGAATCCTACGGCGGCCATTGGGTTCCTGTTTTTGGTGACTGGATAACTCAATACAATCAACTCGTTCCGAGACAAGACCGTATTCCTCTGGCCTCTCTGGTTGCCATGAGCGCTTGGTCAAACCCCAAGACACAGGTACCGGCCCTCTATGACGTGGCGTGCCATTCATACAAGGGATTTCCACCATCTGTATCTGACGCTGCTCTCTGTGATGCTATGGCAGGCGACTACCAGAAGTGCGAAGATCTCCTACAAGCATGTGCCTTAACAGCTCAACCACTCTCGTGCCAGGAGGCTGGCCGACTTTGTGCAGATGGCTTCATGGATATCGTCAAGTCTCGAAACGTCAACAGGTACGATAGGCGCATGATATGCAAGGTACCTGGAGAGTGCTACCCAATCATGGAGGAAATGGAGGCCTGGATGAACTCAGACTACGTCTTCAGAGACGTTCTTGACGTCAAGAACCAAACAAAGAGCAACAAGGACAAGTTTGTCTTCCTCAGCGAGTGGATGTATTGAAACTTCAACAAATCAGGCGATTTCTTCATGGGAACTCTTAAGAACGCACAGTCAGTTCTAGTCCGGACAGACATACCCCTACTGTTCACTGCGAGTGACGCCGATGTCCTGGTCAACCCCGAGGGTCTCCGTCAAGGTCTCCAAGAGATCCGCTGGCCAAAGCGCCCTCATTTTAAGAACGCGGCACAAGAGGAGTTGCCGTTCAAGAATGCACAAGGAGACTCTGCTGGTCTTGTCACAAAGACTGATCAACTTTGGTTCGCTGAGCTGGCTGACGCAGGCCACATGGTAAGGACATGCATGGCCTTATGATAGTTAAAGTATTGTTTGCTAACGTTTCTCGCTTGCTAGTTCCCTTACGATCAGCCCGAAGCTGTGCTGCAACTGATTAAGCTATGGATTAAGCATGTAAATCATTCTGATGGTTCAAAACCTTCAGGTATCGGTGGAAAGATCCAGTGGATTTTTGATGCAGCTGGCGATCTATGATTCAAGGGAATAGTACTAGCTCATGATAGCAACTGCTGAGTTTAATCGAATTGGGAAGCGCAAGTTTCTATAGTAGATATTGATGGACTGAGTGAAATCATGTGCCAATGAGCAAATTTTGGGTAGTTCGGCAAAGTACCGACGCTCTTACAGTTACTTATCTAAGTAAAAATGGATAGTCAGCCAACATGGACCGTCTGAGATGAGCATCGTACCAAGTCACATGGCAGATGTTGTAGAATCAAGGTCCTCAACTTCTGGGGTCTAGTGACTTCGCCCTTGATACCTGCGGATGGGGAAGGGGGCGTTTGGAATATATGCTGACTGAGATTCGCTCAAGGCCTCCGCAGCGATTGGAGCTTTAGTGCAAATATTTTTGGCACCTTGTTAGGCTTCGCCATCCTCAAGGGCCTCTCCAGAGTCCTTCCAGATGCTTTTCCCATCTTTGGCGGGTATTTCGGCCCCAGAGAGAATTCCATCGTCCAGACAACCGCAGTTACATCTGGTGGTCTCAGCTTCATCTTCATCTCTGGAGTTCCAGCGCTTTATCAGATGAAGCTCTTGTCTGACAGGCCAATTGATGACTACTGGAAACTGGTCTCGTTTACTTTTATTTGTGCCTATTATGGCCTCATGTTCGCCATCCCTATGCGCAACTACTTCCTCAAGACTGTTGCGCGCGAGCTGAACCTTGTTTTCCCTAGCTGTAAGTCTCTATTTGTTACTACTGCCCATACATGAAAGGCTCTGTGCGTACTAACCAACAAATCACTCACTGCCATTGCCATCACGATAAGAACTCTACACGAGAACGGACAAGGCCTGGCCGATGCAAAAAAGAAAGTCAAAGCATTGGGCATTGTCTTCATCGTCTGCTTGATACACCGGGTTGTTGCTCAGTACGCCCCAGGCATTCTCTGGGATTGGCATGTATTCACCTGGATTTTCATCTGGAGCAACTACTCCAATGCCACCGCCCTCGCGGGCCAAAGTTGGCAGTGGTATACCGAGTTCACCCCGGCCTTTTTCGGCACAGGAATGCTCATTGGCCTCAACGCTGGCTTTTCAGCGCTTCTCGGTTCTCTCCTCGCCTGGGGTGTCATCGGCCCAACATTGGTCGCTACCGGCACTGCTGGTGGAGTTGCACCCTACGTGGGAACCAGATGGGAGCCTCTAAACGTTTACATGACCATGGCATCCGGGACCGAGGCTCCGGGCGCCTTGCCCTCTCCACGCTATTGGATATTGTGGCCTGGTATCATGATCATGCTCTTCTCAACAGTTGCTGAAGTTGCACTCCAGTACAAGATGTTGTACCGTTCTGTCAAGTCACTGTACGCCATCGTGCGAGGTTCTCGGCGAGACGACGCAGTTGAAGCAACTGATCCAACACAGCCCCGCCAAGACTTCCTCACCAGAGTCAAGGCATCTATGCGTTCGAACTCCAACTCTGAGAGCCCTTGGTGGATGTGGCTCCCAGGCACTATAATCCTCATCATCATATCATGTGTTGTGCTTGGTCTACAGTACCAGATGCCCATTGGTGCTTCGATTCTCTCTCTGTTCTTTGGCTTCTTCTTCGCCTTCATGACTATCCAGGTTTACGCTACCACCGAGATAGCGCCAACCAGCGCCATCACCAAGGTAGTGCAGCTAATCCTCGGTGGCATCTCGAACCAGGCCAACAGCCTCCCTCAAATAGCAAATACGGTCAATATAGCTGGTGCTCAGGTTTCCGGTGGGGCTGCATACGCTGCTATGGAGCTCATGGCTGACCTGCGTGTTGGATACTTGGTTGGGACGCCATTCCGTCAGCAGCTGGCTGCCCATATTCTTGGCAACGTTGCGGCGGTTTTCCTATCACCGCTACTATTTGTTCTATTTACCACGGCCTACCCTCGCATCATGGAGGCTGGTGCTCTGGAGTGCAGCTTTCAAGTACCTGCTGCTGCGGGTTGGACTGGACTGGCTTCAGTGGCGACTACTTCCGACTTCCCAGTCCCCAAGAGCGCCGGTATCGCCGCTCTAGTCCTTGGCTTCGTTGCAGCTGGTGTGATAGCCTTTAGGGGCCTGTATCTTGTTGGTGCGCGCGAGAAATACCGCGTATGGGTTCCCAATATGTCTGTGATCGGGCTCACATTTGTCATCCCCTCGACATGCTATTCTATTGTAAGTACATCATAGCTTGGCTGGAAGGTATCATCGTCAGTGCTAACAATCATTTCTTAACAGGCACTAGCTGCTGGTGCTCTCGCTGGCTACGTGTGGAAGAAGATGGGACCCAAGAGCTGTGAGTTATACATCTTCTCCGTCGCCGCCGGTGCTCTGGCAGGTGAGGGTATTGGCGGTGTCTTCAACGCCATTTTCCAAATTACCGAGATCAGTGGCTCCATTTATGGAACTCATGTCGCCTGCCCTGTAGACAGATGCGCCTAGTGTGTGCGTGTGTGTTTTGGCATGTTATGGGGGAACATTATCTCTAGCTTTTTGGATTGCAGTGCCTATTGGAATCAACTGTTGTTTTATCTTTGGCCTCTCTTCGTAAATCACAGCATAGTCCTGTTTCTCCAGTCTGCCACAGGAGGAGAATGGCTTGTCGTAGCAGATATTCATTCGTCTATTTCGTTCACTAACCTGGCTCGGCGAACCGGACGCTATTTCATGTCCACTACTCCTTAGCTGCACTCTAGTGACTTTGAACACTTCCAAGGTCCGACTTCCTTTGACATGGTTCTGTTTGTATAGATTGCCATAGATATTACACGTGCGCTTGACTGCTCTGCAAACGACTCTTCAAGATGACGAAATATGTCTAGATGAGTGTACTGCTGCCGTTTACTCTGACTTGAGATATTATCCTTCCTCTCAAAGTTAAGGTTTTTGTAAAAATAAAGAACCTATTTTAATCTAGTTTTAAGCATCACAACGCAATTCTCACACAATACAATCTTTCCTTGAGAAGGAGGCGAGCTTGAACTGTGAGTCTAAGTATTGTGGAGTGTTAGTTATACCCCCTGTTGCACACATGCCTACATTTACAAGCCACCTAAAGCTTCAGATCCACCCCTTCAACCAAGTGTTCACAATGCGCACCGCCGCTTCACCTTGTAACCGTGGAACCTCGTGTCCAGCACCATCCAAACCGAGAACTACGAGCTGTGCGTCTGGAGTTTGCTTCCAGAACCCACTTCCCGGCAATCCTTGAATCAGTCTCGAGCCCTCGGCCTTTGCTGGCCAATGGACCCATTTCGCTGCCCGGAATTCCTGTTGCCCCGTCCATCTGATGTTATCAAACACCCACTTTTGACCAGGAGTGTTGACTATGTAGTCCTCGTTGCCATTGAGCGCGAGTATGCGCAATGGGTTCCCTCCAAGATGAGTAGTGTTCGAGTCCAGCAGAAACGACAGATGTGGAGACATGGGGAGAAAAGTTGACAGCGCCTGCTGGAATCTACCGTTGAGTTCTAGGTTGACAAGGCGGTAATGGAAATTGGGGTCGTAATCCAGGCCTTGGAGCACGTGAGGCTGCGAGATGTAGATGGATTGGTTCCCGACGCTTTCATCCCAGCAAAATGGGAGGTTGGTACAGTTCTTGTGGACTATTGGCAGGAGGAAGAGACGTTAGTCAATGCACGGCCAAATGCAAGAAAGAATAGAGATAAAGTCCCAATTACGTACTGTGATACGGACTGCGTCGTCCTGCCTCCTTTTCTTCCTCGTAGAAACGGCCTACGTGTGTGCTGCAGTAGGCCTGGGCTTTCTGGCAAATTTCAGCATCGTTGGACAGATGACACCACTCTCCCAGCTTGACACACTCGGGTAGAGCATGTGCCATTTCGTTGCATGTGCTCTGGTTAAATAGTGGCCCGCGAAAATCCGTGCACATGAGCTCGTATGCTCCGATCTCGCAGGCTGCCGGATCAAGAAGCGAATTGACAAGAATCAACGACTCGATATTTCCCCAGAAGGCATCGCGCGAGTTGTGGCGGCGTGATTCAATAATGTGTCGCGCATACACGGGCGCATAGTGGCCGCCATAGGACTCGCTTGCGATATGGATGGTTTGGTTTTTATAATCGGCCATGATATCGGTAAAGAATATGCTGAGGAAGGTCTGGAAGTCGACTGCGCCCTCTCGATCTGTGTCAGGATATTGTCGTCCCTTTGCCAGCTGTGAGAGGCCGGTTCCAGCAGGCTGATCGAGAAAGAGGACCGAAGCGTTGTTATTCCAGCTGTAAGGGTTGGGCGATGTGTCTCGACCGTCTGGATGGAGGAAGCATGGGCCCATCTCTGTCAACATGCCCATCATAGACGAGCCGCCGGGACCTCTAGGTTTTGCAAGTCACGTCAGCATTGGCAAAATTCACAATCTGTTGGTGGTAGATGTGCTTACCCATTCATCCATATGATGATAGGATCGTTGGCTGGGTCGTTGCGGCTTTCGAAAAACCAGTAGAACAGCCGCTTGTCGTCAGTGACATCGACAGTGCCAGTCCATTGTTTCTCTCCGTAGGAGCGACACAAATCACCGGCTTGGCTCTTGAGGGTGAATGCACCCGCCTTGAACTGCGGGCTAGTCGAGGGATACTCATTGTCACGACCAGCACCCAGCGTTATTTGACCATCAGGCTTGTTCAGATGCGTCAGCGCTGCCAATGGCGAAAATGCAGTACAGACAACAGAGCACAGCGCCAATGGCAAGAGTTTCAAGACTGCCATTTTAATTGCAATACCAAGGCTGGCCGGCTTGTCCTTGGGCCCGTGTACGATGTTCAAATATATACAAACACTGCCCAGGATAGAGAGGTATGTTATGTTGTTATGTTGTTGAGACAGTTCAAAGATACGCGTCTTAATAATCAAGGTCAAAGCAGAATGATCTCCAGAGCCCCCAGTAGTCACTGCATGTGTCCCCACGTCGGTTTGATGGTCAGTATAAGGACTAGCTGCATTGAATATATCTAAAGAAGTTTACTGGGCCCAAGGAGCTTGGGGTTCTTGGCTGCGAACGCGGAGGTACTTTTGAAAAAAGTAGGTTCCTACAGTAGCCTCTCTGGCGGTTACAGACGGATACGGGATACCACATAGCTCGGTGGAGATATTAGTTATTGCCAGTGCCTCAGACTAAGTATGGGTGGGAGACAGTTTGCCCCTGATTCACAAGCTCGCTATCGATTTCCTGATTTGGAAGAGCGCAAAGACAATGCAATTCAAAGGAATGGACTGGGCTCCACCAAACCTCGGTCGATCAATCCTTGTCCCTATTTTGTGCTGGACTTTGCCAAGTAGATACGGCACCATGTTGCTGGCGTTTCTCAGATACGGTTGGGACAATTACATCTGCGCTGGATTTAGACCCTAGGATAGATGACCAAATACTAAACAAGTCAATATTGCCCCAAAGAGGTCAGTATCTTGCATCAATTAAATCCCTTTGACTTAGACTGGAGGTAACCAAGAATGCGCCTGGCTTGAGGAGCCGGAGCCAGCTTGGGGAGCTGTGATTCAAGGTTGGAAGTGTCATTCGTAAGCTGACTTTGAACAATGGGATAGAGTTCAATGCCTGAGAGTCTTCCAGTCGTAAACTTGTTAATAGCCACGACGCTGTCGTCCCACTCTATAGGCAGCTTGGTGCCGAAACTTTCAAGACCCAAGCTGTAGGTCATGCTAGAAAGACTGTAGAAGATGGGTCTGCCCTATTTTGGCAATAGGGTCCGAATACCCAGGATCGTTGGTAGATTGCCCAAATCGGGACACGGGGACCACATCTCAAGCTTCAGCAGCTTCCGGTATCGTCGTGACTTCTTTCTGGTCTGATGGGAGAAGCATGTCTCAACAGGAAGGTGTAATTTTCAGCTGCCTAGGCCTGTCCATTGTGCCGATCGCCCATCCTTGGCGGTCTTGATCCTCTTCGACCCCATTCAAGCCGGTTCAATAAAGCATTCTTAGCTAACACTAATCCAGGCGGTAGTTGCCAATGCCTTATCTTGTGTGAATCCATTTCTTCTCTTGTCTTGATTTCAATTTGTTTGTTCAAGTGGCTGGCGGTATTGTTCCATGCGCCCCCTGTTCTCTTTTCCACCCACTCAAGTCTCCGCGCCGTCGTTGTTTGGTTTGCTTTGAGTAGGTGTCATGTTGCTCTTCTCAAGCAGCTTTCCACTCAGCAATGGCTTCGATGTAGGCATTCCGCAGTTCCTGGGCACTTATCGATTTGATCAACATGGCGTTCAAACGGAACAGGAACATGAATTCGACTCAGTCGAGAAGCCCGAGTAGGTCTTATCAAGAAAAAGCACATCGAGGGAGCTAACGTTTGCTTAGAAAAATACCCTTCATACTTATTTGCGCTCTAACAATTGCTGTTATACACAGCCTCATCCGTGGCAAGACCGAGTGTAATCTGCAATTACGCTCTTCGTCCACGACTCTGTTCTGGATATATTTGGTCGGTACACTAAAAGTCTGGACCCGAGCGCCTTCGCAAATGTACTGACCAACCCTTTATTTAGTTCATTCAAGCCAGCATTGGGGCCTGCGCTGCGCTAAGCCTTTACCAAAAGCTCCAAGTACATCATCACGATGCGGTTCCTAGCATTTCCTTGAGCATACCAGCTCTGATTTGCGTAAATGCTCTGTTGAACTGCGCCTCAATCGTTCTCAGGCACCGCTCAACCACCAGGGCGATATATCACTTCGTAACTGCTGGTGTCTTGGCATGGATAGCCCGGTTCAGCCCGATAAGATCCGGCTGCCAACTGGAACAAGCGTTTCCATGGTTGTTTGCAGCAGCATACTTGGCCGACATATTCACCTATACAACCGTGTCGTCAGAACCACCTTCTAGGAATACCACCAAGTACAGTCTGTTCGAGCGCGCCACATACTCGTGGGTCGAAGCTATGGTGCGTCGGAAGGGAGATGTTGAAATCAACGACCTGGCCAGTGTCCCTCTACACCACAGCTTTCACACTATCCAGGGTGACTTTGTCAACGCCTGCGCCTCCGGTACAAGCACTATATGGAGACTTTTCTATGGGTTTCTGCTCCGCAATTACAGGTCCGAGATGTTGATAGCAGCTGCACTACGACTCCCAGCCGATCTCTCCACGATATTCATTCCCTGGCTGCTGCGACTCCTTCTTATTGATCCATCAGTAAGCTCTGTCTCCCTGCTCTTTGGCATCGCCTCTGTAGGTGCCACCTGTGATAACTATAGCTCGTTTCTTGTGAGAAGAATAGCGGTCGACTTCAAGTCCGTCATTTCCTCGACGCTGCTCACTAAGACGCTTCGTTTGAGTGAGACTTCGGGTTCAACCTCCAAGGATATGGATGTGTCAACATTGAGCGAAGTGGACACGCTCCGGATTTTCAGAGCCGGAATGACTCTCATGGACATCTGGTCCTGTCCACTGCAAATGATACTCTGTATAGTCAGTTTAACCCTTCTCCTCCCGTGGGAGGGAACAGTGCTTGTTCTGTTAACCTTGGTACGTGTCGCCATTTATACTCAGCCTCCAGGGATATTCTAACGCATCCAACAGGTACTCCTAGTCCCCATACTAGGTCTAGTGGTCAAGAAGGTATCATTTTGGATTCAAATGAATATGCAAGCCAAAGACTCCCGCACCAAGCTCACGACGCAGGTGTTGTCGTCAATCCAGACTGTCAAAATGCATGGCTGGGAGTCGGTACTTACAGGATACGTCGGCCAGCGAAGGGAGAAAGAGCTGCAGATGCTTCAGAGTGAAGCAATCGCGAACGCTTGCCTTGTATGCCTTGTGCAGTCTACTCCTTCTCTGTTGACCTTGGTTTCGTTTGGCGTCTTCATGGTGAAAGGTGTTCTTCTCGATACCGAACAGATCTTCGTCAATATTCTCCTCCTCACCATGATCAACAGCTCCCTGGTCAAGATTTCAGCCCTTTTGACTACTGTACAGGCAACAAAAACATCCCTAGGCCGTATTAGAGACTACGTCAACCTCCCAGAGACCGATCAGCACACTCATGGCGCCTTCCAAGTCACCGAGAATGGCTTGATGCAGTTTTCGCTGCCTAGCTACAAGCCTTCGGGAGGTTTAGATGTCCAGCCCAGCATGGATATCTGTGTCAAGATAGATTCTCTCACCTTGATCGTTGGCTCCACGGGTTGTGGAAAAACAACTCTTCTCTCGGGAATGCTCCAATGCATTGAAAGCAAGGAGGGTGAGGCAATTCCCAGAACAAGAGTAGTCTATGCATCACAAACGCCCTTCATCATCGAAGGCAGTATACGCGATAACATTCTCTTTGGCAAAACTTTTGACATGAAGCTCTACCAATCGGTTGTCACTGCGTGCTGCCTTAGTCCTGACTTTGCTCGACTTAAACAAGGCGACATGACCCAGCTCGGGGCCTCTGTTGCTTTATCGGGGGGTCAGAAAGCTCGAGTTGCGATGGCAAGAGCTTTGTATGCAGAGGCTGATATCTATATGTTTGATGATCCTTTTGCTGCGCTCGACAAGAAGACTAGAGCTTCAATGGAACAGAGCTTACTGGGTGCAAATGGACTGCTACGTCGTGCTACCGTCATCATCACATGCAATGACACTGTTCTCGCCAATGCTGCTGATATGGTCTATTCACTCGAGGATCATCTTATTCAGAAGCTTCCAAGAGACTCTCTCAAGGTACAGAGTCCCACGGAAATCGAGACCCAAACAAGTCCTCTGCCTTCCCAAGATCTGATACAAACTGAAGGACATTCTGTGGAGTCAAAAGCAGTTGCAATAGAGGAAGTGAGACAAATCAGAGACACCGAAGATAGCTTGGAGGACGTGGATGCAAAGCCCAAGTTGTTTTCACATCCCATCTGGCGGTACATCCTCTCGGCTAAGTCTCTGGGTTGGCCCTTTTCTATATTACTTTTGCTGTCGGCCAGACTGACATCGCTTTATGGGACATACACGTTGAAGCTCATGCTTGCTCCGCGGCATCATCTCGTTACCAATGAGCTTCCTCGAAACTACCAATATCGGCGACGTGCTGAACCTTTTCACCAATGACTTGGCTCGCATTGATCATTCCCTCAATGCCAGCCTGATCTCTCTGGGTGCGCAGTACCTCAACCTCGCCATTTCATGTACGGTGTTGCTCGTTTCTTCCCCCATCAGCATCTGTTTTGTCATTCCCATGGTTGGAGTTTGCATTACCCTGCAGGCATTGTATCTGCAAAAGCTCCGGAGTTTGAGACATATTGATGCAAAGACACGATCTCCTTTGTTAAGTCAAATAAGGGAAGCAGCTACAGGCCGTACGCTATTCAGACTTCACCATTTCACAACCGCGCGAATGTTGCAGTACGAGCAATGTTTACTGGTCAATATGCGACCACTTGTACCACTCTGTTGCATCGAGCTCTGGTTGGCATTCAGACTGCAGATAGCGTCCGTGACGCTGCAATGCCCTGGACTCAAGGCGCTTCAGTTTGTACAAGCCGACCCGAGTACCGTTGGCTTCGCAATGACCTACCTGTTCCAGCTGACCACCATTCTCTCTGCTATTGCCCAAATGGGCGCCCTAGTCGAAGCCGACTCGGTGTCCCTCGCGAGGATCTACGAAAACACTAACCTCGACGATGAGGATGATATAACCCAACCAAAGCGCAAGGAAGGCCGCATTGACTCTCCAGAAGAGCAGAGGCTTCTGGAAGAGGGCAGCGTGCCACGAACGAACTATGCAACTATAAACCCATCCTGGCCTACAAATGGCAGCATACAATTCTCTTCAGTCGTTGCGCGGTACCGGTCTCATCTTCCCCCGACTCTAAACTCCTTCACTGCCACCATCCTTTCTGGAGAGAAGGTGGCCGTTGTCGGTCGGTCAGGCGCCGGCAAGTCGTCTTTGATATTGAGTTTGTTGGGCATGATGGACTTGACCAGCGGATCCATAACCGTTGACGGCGTCGACATCTCCCTGGTAGACCCTCCTACTTTGCGTCATTCGTTCGCGTTGGTTCCCCAGCAGCCTCTTGTTTTCTCCATGACTGTCAGACAGAACTTGGATCCCTTGGGTCAAAGAAGCGATGCTGAAGTCTTGGCCGCCTTACTTGAATCCAATGCTTTGGACATGTTACAATCCCTGTGGAAACAGGATCAGTCCAACACCGAGCCGTCAACAACAGTTCTCAATCTCCAACTTGAGCCAGAGTGAGTGAAGCCTGCCTCCCGGGGCTTGCGAGAATCAGTGCTGACTCTTATATCAAGCTCAATGTTATCGGTTGGCCAAGCAAGGCTATTATCTCTCGCTCGTGCAAGGTTATAAAAAGCCAAAATATTGATCCTTGATGAAGGTAAGTAAACAAAATTGTTGTAGCCGGTAAGAAAGCCATAGAATTGACATCACTCTTTGATAGCATCATCAAACTTGGACGGGAAAACAGAAAACTATGTCAATGAAACGATCTTCAAAAAATTCCACAACACGACTGTTCTATCAGTCATGCACAAATTGGAATCTTTGGTATGTAATTTCGTTCCTATGTCCATACATCCTGTCCCTTATCTTCCGTCACATGTCAAGAGATACACTATCCAGGCTTAGAAATTAACACTTTGCAGACGTTGTATGACAAAATATTGGTCGTGTCAGAAGGGACTGTTGCAGCATACGATACTGTAGAAGTCATACTTGGAAGCCAAGATGAGAATTTAAGGTGGATCTATGAGTCTTGGAAAAATGATATCTCAGCTAAAGATCAGCAGAGCTGAGGGAAAGGCACACCTAAAGATTAAGTGAATTGTATTTTAATTCTAGACAGTCCCAGCATATGAACGTTTAACAACTTGAGATGTTATCTCACTTTCACGGATCTCATCCGAGTAGGTAGTCACAGCTCTGTACAGTGCAGTATCCCAACGACTTGAGACTAATCCACATAAAGATGAGATTCCCCTTGTGATAGGAGAAGCCTATCTCTATCCCTACTGCGAACTTGTCAGGCCACTTGCTTGACATTCACCATGGCTTTTAATTAGTTCTACCAGCCCTTTGAGTGAAGCCTCATGTTATGTTTTGCTACCTCTTCACCGAGAGAACAGTACTTGCCAGCAAGCCAACCCTTTTCGCCCAGCTAATGAACCGATGATTGCATACTGACCCAGTCTCGACAACTTCGCCTTTGCTCTTTCAATCCGCAAGGACCAAGAATGCAGCAGAATATGCAACGGTGTCCGTGGCAGCATTGACCTTTCGCCTTTGGCAGGCTCATTCTCGTAGACAGCGTTAAGTAGGGCAATGATACATGTACCGGGGTCGGCGACTGATAGTTACATATGTTACTCCTTGGTACTATTCGTCGTATCACCAATACGAGAAAGCTTTTGTAATATCCCATGGCGGGTAGACATTGTTCCTTATCTACTAATCAGCCATCAGATAAGCATGTTGACATCGAATCGCCGGACAAACGCTAACAACTAATTATCAGAGAATAATGCAAAAGGATATCAATTTAAAACCTGACTACTAGAGTCTACTAAATTATCTATAAGTATAATGTCATAAGTGATAGATGATATCACTCTAGAGAATAGAAAGACTTTAGTTAAGAAGGCACATTTGTTACTTTCCAGCCTATCATACAATGAGGTGCTGCCTTCCCCTCCAACTCAAGAATCGTGCTCTAAGCCCAAGTACTGCTGACGTCTATTTTTCATCAGCAATAGCCGTCAGGTCGACATTGCCTGTCTTGATGAACTCCTTCTCCTTGGGCAGCGAGTCTATGAACTCATCAGACACCTTGAGATGGTCCTTGACGACTTGCTTCGGTGTCAGGGCCAGCCACTGCGCAACAGAAACGTCAGAGAATTTAGGAGCCTGCAGAACCTCTAGGAAGATCAAATCATTATCTCCAGTGTTCTCAACATAGTGGCTATTGCCAGCGGGGATGTATCCAACACCTCCGGCAGTAAAGTCAAACGTGCGAGCTGACTCAGGGGCCTTGAAGACGGTGACTCGGCCACTGCCCTGCAAGAAGTAGCTCCACTCAGGGGACGTGGTGTGCCAGTGGATCTCACGGAGTGCACCGGGCTGTACGACTACAAGGGCAGCCGAGAAGTCCTTGGCGATGGGGAAGGTAGTGGGATCGAGGATCTTGACGGAACCTCCAGGCACAGTGTGTGGCTTCTGTTGCGACCAGTGGTAAGTGTAGGCGTTTGCACCTGTAAGTGAGCCGGCTGATGATGTTTCGTTCTGCTTCTTGATATCTTTGGGGGCTGGAGTTCCGTTGAAGATCTGGAAGTCACGTTGTTAGTTTATACTTGGGACCTCAATGGGAAATAACTCACGTAAAGCTGGTCCTTGGGAACCTTGTCAAAGGCAGAAGTATCGGTCTTGAAGTTCTTGGCCAGAACAGAAACAGGGTTCCGGAGGAACAGTTCGGATACCAAGAATGTCTCGTCCTCGGAAAAGTCACCCTGGTCAAAGACAAGGAGAAACTCCACTCCCTGATCGAAAGCCTGGATGCTGTGAGGCATACCCGAAGGGAAGAACCAAACATCGCCAGCACAAACGTCATCGACAAAGCTCTTGCCTTCATCGTTGATGGCAGCAACTCGGCAGCAGCCCTTGGTGACCAGAGCCCACTCGCTTGCGGTATGCCAATGCAGTTCACGGTAGGCGTTGGGACCAAGACGCATGTCTACTCCGGCCATGGCCGTTGCAGCGGGGAGGACGGCCTGGTTCTGTTGTCGAGCCCATCCGGCTCCAGGCTCACTTCCGAGACGGTTGTGAGAGAGACCCAGAGGCCACATAGCGTTGGGCACATCGCCAGTGTCTGTTCCTGGAGGGGCGTATAGATCAGGGTTGAGCTTCTCATACTCGTAAGTTCGAGGGCCAGGGTCTGTGGCACCCAGTTTGCCGCGAATAGGCTGGGGGACATCCTCGCTGTCAAAGTCGAGGTAAACTCCAAGCTTGGGGTCTGCCTGCTGTCCCTTGACAAGCTTTGGGTCCTTGACAATGGCAGAGTCGGCCTTGTCGGGGTCGGGACGGGCAGCATTACCGCCGAATAAGCTGCTGTCTCCGTACAAAGAACCGCTTGAGGCCTTGACAGTTGGGGTTGGGGGCTCGACACCACCTACAGGGCCTTTGTTCTCACCATAGTCTCCCATTCTGTCAATTAGCAATGTTTCGTAGTATCACACATAGGGTGATGAACTCACTGAGGAGCGGGCAAGCCCAAAGCAAGCTGAACAGCAGGCAAAGCCACCAGGGCTTTCAAGACTAGATTGCGGACCGACATGGTGATTGCTCGTGGCAGCACTCGTTGGAAGAGGTTCAAGGTTGGAAGGAGGGAAGAGTTGATGATGAAAATACAGGATGGGGAGCTATTCCTCTTTATATTCCTTCTCGAAAATCCCCATGTCGCTGTACCTTGGTCGAGCGTGGGCAAATAAGACTGCCGTAGCAACTTTCACCGACCTGCAAGCATGTCTAAAATGCTCACTTCGGAGCTACCTTGAAATCTTGCTTGATCGTAGACGTCAGCTCAATTTTTAGAACACCCCCCTGATCCCTGTCCGGTCCTTCTACTAGCTACCTTGCTAGCCGGAGCTGTCAAATAGCAGGTTATTGCCGGTTGGGCCCTTCAGTTCTATCACCAGATTGGATGAATAGCCATACTAGTTACGGTAATCAATAGCCATCTCTAATCGGCAATTTCAACGGTCAACGGTTAGCTAAAGTCTAAGGTATACTATTAAACGTGCGATTCTCTAGTGACGTATGTAGTAGAGATATGAAAGTCAGAATCAAATAGCCATACTACCTTAACTCTAGTCTTAATATCCCATCGACTAATTATGAGTGATTATGAGGACTGCTGTACCTGTGTATAGTAGCAGTGTGGCGCAAGGTCTCTACTTGTGGTGGATGGAATCCAATTAATCTGGCACGGTAGTGTAGTGAGTTCAAGTGGAGTGCTGACTGATAAAGGTGTGGAGGTGCTGAGCTGGCATATAATGGGTGAAGCTACGAGTCTTTGGTTCTCGTTCTGGCTGGGAAGCAATTGGGCTCATCCCGAGATATTTCCATACTCTATCTACCCTTGTACTCCGTAAATCGAACACGAAAACAAGTGCCGCAGTTAGTGCACAGCCTCATCTAAACAAACGAGGCTACGGAGGCTTGGCAGCCACGCGGTATATGCGGATAAGACGGCATCTTCGGAGCCGATTGCACAGTTACGATCAACCCTGGTGAGCAAGGCACGGCCTGGCGGGCGCCGGAATACCCGGAAGTCAAATATGAGCCGTGAAACACTTGCTACCAATAGCGAGTGTTGGATAGTAAGCGAACAACCCTGAAGGAATTTCTCTTGGTGCCTGATCAAGTCCATTTGGGTTATGAGAGTAGATATCAAGGACAGATGCAAAAGAACCACGTATTCGCTAAACACGGAACATAGTAGTTCACCACGCCTCATGATTGGATCTTGGAACGACGTGATGAAGCAATCGAGGCTTCTATCCGTAATTTCCTATTCAAGCAATATGTGGTGCACCTCATCAACGTTGGAGTAGCATTTTCCTACACTGGTTCGGCACATAATATCCGTGGGGGGGATGATCGTCTCTGGCTATCCCGCCGCGATCTCACTATACAGCGTCTTGGCGATGCTAACTCACGGCAGCTCGGCACTTGCGACGTTCTAATCAGGGGTAGTAAAGCAAATCCACATGAGCTTGAGTCAAGACGACGATGAAATCACCGCTGATTTTATTAGACATGACATCGTTTTTAGGCTTACTTGATCGGGCCATCGGCAGTTCTGTAGAAACAGCGCGCAAATGATTTCCTTGACATATGGCGAGGGGTCTGCGTCAGGAAGCCGTGACTCGACAAGCGATGCTAATAAAAAGGGCCAAATTATAATAATCATGTTCCACGCTATTACCGGTCCTCAAGCTACACTTCTTAGATACAGTTAAAATATCGAATTTCAAGATAGGTATACAGTCACGTTGGAGATGTTAAATTAAATAGCTTCACTAAGAGACTGATTGCTCTAGGGTAAGGTCTGATCGTAGTAATACAGTTGTGAGTAGGTAGACTGCTATATAAACTGGAGAGATCATATAGCTAGGGCTGGTAGACGAATACGAAAGTATGTTTTTGTTGGCTCTGCTTGGTGGGTCGTTCCTGGTTTGGTTGAGTTAATTACTGTTTGTGCGGGCATTGGGTGTAAAGTTGACGATGATGATCCAAGTCAATGAATTCTGACAAGGGGATATTGTAGTCGAGTCGTGCCCTTGAAGGATAGCTATCATACCAAAACCCCCATCATAGTTAAGAGCATGCTATTATTGATATTCTCTTGCATATAACGTGTCAGGTTTGTAAGGTTAAGCGATATTCTCTACAGCATTCTTCAGTTTTTGGTATTATACAATTGCTCTAATTTGCATGAGGTTCAGCATTAAGGGTTAGAGGCATACTGCTTGAAGAACGTATGCAAACATCGAGTCCACCTGATTGATGCGTAAGTCGGCTTATCCGAGCGAATGTTGTGTATGCCATGTTTGCCTATTTGTCCACTTGTCGATATCCACAGTAGGCTGGCATAGAAGACCGCGTGTTAAGTATCCAACGCAGCGTATTGTCGATTTAGCGAATAAATTTACTCTCTCATACTGAAACCGATGGAGCTGCTAGACTCGATCAATTTATTGCCGTCGACAAGTCTGAGGCATCTGATAGGGCCCCGTGGAAAACATGTCCCGTCTGAACGTTCAACAAGGTTCTCCACATTCCCACTATCTGCTTTATTACAGCTACTCGCTGTTTATATACGGGCCGTGCCAGTTAAAGCCCTTCCATAAGAGAAGACCCCCAGTCACGCAAGCAGTCCCAGCCAGGACCCCTGGGGCACTCAATATTTGCGATTCATACATACAGGTTGGGGCAGAATACACTGTCCAAGGAAGCATCAATTCAAAGCTTCTCAGTCTCGAAAGATACTCGACATATGTGTTTTAGTACGAAGCTCGCCAATCCGGGTCGAGATCCATTCTTCCGCCATCCAGAACGGCCAATGACACTACCAAATCCCACTTTTCGAAATCATCAGAATGACTGTTGACGGGCTTTCGAGTTTCTCGAGACAAGGCGCCAAAAGTCTCGTCAAAAACAACCTGTTCTTCTTGTTGTGGTTCTTGCGAGTTTATAACTTTTGCAAAGACGGTCTCGAGCTCAGGACACTCACCATCTTCAACATTACGGTGATCAACAAAGGAATTCATTCATATGTTGAAGCAGAGGAGTGAGTTTCGCAAAGCAAAATATTTACTTAGCAGTGAGTAACTTGTGATATGAGGACGACAGGCAGCTATAGAATCCAATATGACCGACTCGGTAGGCTGCATTATAACAGGAAAAGTTTCGAAAGGCGGAGATGGAAGTATGGGCCGGAGCTAGATCTCAACAGATGTCAATGGTAACATTTCATGCCATGTCACAAGTTAAGCGTCTCAATTGTCCAAGCAGATCAATCGCCGTTTATACCAACTGCTTCATCTTGTCTTTGCTGTCTACGAAATAGCAATACGGACAGAGATCGACCCTTTCTTTGTTTGAACCACAATCAAGTCGTGATCATACGTTAGGTCATCGATAGTTGTCTCGTGTAGGCGGGCCCTTGGTATCACTCGGAAAGCAAGCAAAGCTGCCATGATGTAGACTTCGCAATAGGCGAGACTGAAAGAGGTATTAGTATCAGGACTGGAATATGGAACAATCACAGCCACTCACTTTTCACCAATGCATGCACGACTGCCTTTGCCAAAGGCGATCAGAAACTTCTGCAGCTTATAGTTCGGTTTTCCGTCTTCCAACCATCGCTCGGGGATGAAGTCGTCAGGGTCTGGAAAAAGCTCCTTGTTCCAGTGGTTGATCATGGAGGTCATTCCAATGGGGGTGCCTCTGGGGATCACCCACTCGACACTGCCGTCCTTGCTCTTGTAGACCAAATCCTCTTCGCGGGCAATTCTTGCTGAGCGATGAGACACGCCAGGCATGACACGCAAAGCCTCATGGATGACGGCCCACAGGTAAGGTCGCTGCTCGAGATCGGTCCATTTCAGGTTCTGTGAATCGAGACCCTCAAGATCCGCCATCAATCGTTTATAGGTGGCCGGCTGGGCAAGAAGATAGTATGTGATGACAGTAAGAGTAGCCTGTTATTGTTGTATGTGAGACAATGTTGAAGAGGAGGTGAATTGAGATGAGACTATGACTTACAGCAGTGGTTTCAGTACCAGCGAGTAGAAAGTTGAATCCCTCGCCAGAAAGCCTGTACATAGATTTCTCCGATTCCGGCAGGGATTTTGACTCAACCATATCGGCAAACACTCTTCCACCTTCAGGGTTCTTGAGCGCAGCTTCGATATATCCGGGAATAACGACATTCATCTGCCGCATGACTTGCTTGATGTCCTCGCCTAAGTAGTCGGACAGAAAAGGAAGCACCTGGGCTAGCTTTCTCGCAACAGCATTGTGTCTCATAGCGTATGCGCTCTGAAAGAAAGACTTGACCCAGGTGGCAAAGTTGGGCTCCCAACCGTCTTGAGCAATGAAGCCCATAGACTCCCCAAAAGCATACTGGGAGATGATATCGGCGGTGAAGCAGTTGAACGCTTCCTTCACGTCGAATGGCTCTCCGCCAGCGGATCGCAACATCTTATCCACAGTCAATTGTGCAAACTCCTTGACCTCGCCTTCAAGTTTCAGCATCTGCTGGCGGGAAAAGTACTTGGATAGAGCACCCTTTCGCATGCGATGAACCTCATGATGAACGGTCGAGAAGCCAGTCACCGA
Source organism: Fusarium sublunatum (assembly GCA_013623665.1). Classification (NCBI taxonomy): domain Eukaryota; kingdom Fungi; phylum Ascomycota; class Sordariomycetes; order Hypocreales; family Nectriaceae; genus Fusarium; species Fusarium sublunatum. The sequence goes on from JABFFF010000044.1 coordinate 21,058, forward strand.
CACTGGACCAGCTCCTCCGGTGTTGAGCTGATGCTGCCATTTATCGCGAATACGCCCAGGGCCGGCGTAGATCTCGTCAGTGAAGTAGGGATCAGAGCAGTGAAGCTCGTCAGGGTTGATCCTGACAATTGGACCTGCATTGACTTTTGTCAGGCTTCTTTCTCGGTGCCATTAATCCATCCACCACTGACTTACCGTAGATATCGTGCATGCGGCGAATCTCTTTTCCATATCTTCCTACTCGCCACCAGTCATAGTAGGCCTCATAGGCATAGCTCGCAGCCGCTATTTTGGGCCCAGGGAAGCGGGACAAAGGGTGGAAAGGCGAGATATTGTACAATGCAACGAGGACACGATAAACAAGCCAGAAACCGACAAGGTAACCGATCGTCTGGATCGAGGCGATGGCCTTGATGTTGGCTGTTGCCCAGGCTGACTCCACGTCCATGATGAGAGAAAGGGCGTGTAGGGAGAGACTAGGAAAATACCAAACAAGGGCAGTCTGCTTATTTTTGGCCGCAATGTGAGAGGCTATATACCGTTTGCCGTCCCCAGTTTTTACCAAAATACTGGTGCTAAAATAACGAATGGAGATAACGTCCCGAGAATCCCTGTGATGTTGCGGAGCTTAACCACCCCGCTCACAAACAGAGAATCGTTTTCACATGTCGTACGGTTGAGCGAAGTCAGAGACAGTGGGATGCATGAATCTGAGGCATAGCCCTGGTGGATATGTTCGGCTAACCCGAGGTCATAGCTTGAGAACGACACAAAATCTTCAATGCTGGAATTTTCACCAGGCGAGACAACACGCGAATGTAACATGGGCCAAGACGTGCTTCTTGCTCGACTCAAATGCCCCGTAACCGTTGCTGATCGACAGAGCTAATTAAGTTTGCTATAGGCAAGGGCCCTATATACGGCCCATCAAGAATTTCTGCACTTGCTCTCGCTTGTCGCATGTAGAAGTGGTTCAGCGATATACAAGCGAACACTACTTTGTGATCCTGAAAGACGACATATAGATATAAACAAATAGTTTGTTCGTTCAGATGACACTCTCAGCATCTAACACTAATCAAGGAACTGATTCTTACGGCCAGTTTCTCGGCGCGATATAAATTGCCGAGTGGGGAGGAAACCGACATTGCTTGCGTCGAGGCCACATAAAACCCCTGTCAGAAACGTTTCACTCCCTCGTCGGCGTCATGATACTGCAGGATGAATAGCGATAAGCTTGTCTCTCTCCACATGACAGCGTGGGGAAGATACAACCCTATCCCTAACACAAGAGACGCAAATTACCTGAAACCTCGAGAAGGATAGTTTCCAGGGCCTGGTAAACTCTATTCAAGATGGTCAAAGGGGTCTGCTGCATACGGACTCCTGGTAGCGATATTACATAGTTCCACCGTTCATGGACCAACTCTTATTCTCAAGTCTCCTCGACTCAGTATACAATTCAGCATTGCTTTTTTCTCGCATTTTTATTCTTGGATCTCAGAATGGGGACTCAGTACATTCCGATGGTGCGCGAGGCACGCGATTCTCTCACAGCCATATGTTGTCTATGGGTCTTGTTCGCAGCCGTCGTTTCTCTTCGCTTGTTGGGCCGATTCCGTGGAGTAGGTATCGGTGCGGATGATGTGTTGGCCTTTGCTGCACTTGTATGTTGCCAGGCCAGTCTCTAGACATCGAAAGCAAACCATATTAACTTCTTAGATCTTGTCAGGGAGCACGATTGGCATGAACTCTACAGGTAATAACTCTACGGGCCACTCTAGTTATGGAATCTGATTTCTCCATAGTATTCGTATCAGGAGTCGGCTACAACTTCGACCCAGCCTCACCCGAATACCCCAAGCGTACGTCCTGACCTAATGTCCCATTTTTCCCGTCTAATGAATTACATACTGACTAATTTTCTAGTGGTAAACAATCTCGAGTATATACTTCAGGTATGAACCCCATGCGTTTGTTGCGTTGGCAGGTTAAGACTACGGCCCGGCTCACGCTATTGTCTTCGATAGCTTACGTTCGCCTTCACGTTGATATACCTCTGGGCACTGGCGTGCTTGAAGCTCAGCCAGCTCTTCTTCTACTTGCGGGCTTTCTCTCTCGAATTGAGGAACTGGATCTACGCGGTCATCGCCATCGTCGTCTCCTGGGCGCTTGCGTTCACCTTTGTCTTTATCTTCCTATGCAATCCCGTCCACCAACAATGGACTCTCATGCGAATCGGACACTGCCTGGATCAGATCCTGATCCTCAAATGCCTTATCATGACAAACGTCGTAACTGACCTTTTCATCGTCATCTTACCTATTTATACTGTCTCAAAGCTACAGATGCGAAGAACAGAGAAGGCCGCCGTTATTGCCTGCTTTGCTATTGGCCTGGCGTATGTCATGCACTATCCTCATCTCCCTTCTCTCTAACCGTCTGTTTAGATGTTGCGTTATTGGCATTGTTCGCTTTTGGCAAATTTTCGTTATTGACTTGATCGGAAATTTGACTGGCACCTCGTTGACAACATTCATGCTCTGCACAGTAGAGCTTATGCTGGCTGGGCTTTGCACCAATATTCCTATGTTGCGACCATTTTATCTCCAAATTCGATCCAAGTACAAGTCCACTGAACTGAGCGACTACTCCAAACAAAGCTTTGGGGGTTCGAAACAGGCACCACTGGCTGCCACGAAGAACCCAAGGGGAGACCATATGGCTTGGATTGAATTGGTAAGTCCACACGCAAGCACACAAGTCCACGACGCATATTGACAAGTCACAGAATGATAGGGATCAGGACCTTGGAAGCAACGGCGATGGCGAATCGCAGAAAAACTTAACAACAGAGAATCATCATGCTGGTGTAGAGGTATCTAGAGGTTGGACTATTACCCGCGAATGATGGATACAGTTACCAAGCGATTGCGGCATGAATATCATAACGGCGAGGTATTTTTCTGCATGTTTGTATTTAGGTGCTGCTGTAGCTGGTAGTGACATGAATCGGTGAGCGCCCGCAAGCTACCAGGATAGAGTCAAGAGAATACCTGAACTGAATGTTAGTTCCTGCTGTCTTGGCTTGGCGACGTTAATGTTACATCCCTAACAATCGTTACCCCAACTTCACCTGTTTCAATGGCTTGGTAAGCAAAGGGGATGTAGTCTTTGGACGGCAAAGATGTGCAGTGATGAGACCCATTCAATACCTAAGCGAAACCCTCGGCTGGCCTTGACAGCAACAAGCCTGGAAGGTGGATTAATTTTGACCGGGATTCGTGATTGAAAATTGTATAAACTCCCCAAATTTCAAAAGGTTCAGATCCCTTCCAGTCATGATATGATGTGTACAGATAAGGGGCTCGGAAACTCATCCGGAGATGCCAGTTCAGTGACCCCCGTCAAACAGCCTCGGACAAGCCCCTGCATATGCCCAGAGAAGCCTAGCGGGGGTCAAGCGGAGCATTTTCTTGGCACAGCAGGGGACCTGGTAGCTTGCGGGCGCTGGATAGAAGTTACCATATGCATTGTTTGATTGACCTGTGCTAGTAGGCTAGCCGGCTTTGGACTAGTCAGAAGACATATAATTGGATGGGAAAACCTCAACGTGGTGAAAAAGAAAAAAATTCTAACAGCCCTATGTCGAGATATTATATTAACACTTAAACTTATACAAGAAATAGTCTTTATCACTGCAGGTATAAAGCTTATATTCTTCGTGTTGCCTCTGTACTACTAAGCATATGTCTACAATAATCACTTGTTCCAGCCGGGACAAGCTAATATACGTGGTCTAAAAGGTGACGGTGGTGGCCATCCTCGTAATTCTCAGTGTGCCTTCGTTCGGGTTTGAATAGTTTGCGGCTTAACGCTGCGAGAACAGGTACATAAGCTATATGGCCATGTATACTTACTTACTTCCTGATGTCTCGTCGTCCAACCCAAGTGACCACAATATGTTCCAAGTTTAAACTCATTGAAGCACTGTTTATAATTCCTGATAGGATATAGTGTTTCAGGGCTTGGAACCAAGTTGAGCCCTGAGCAGCGTAATTCTAGCGTATCGATATTGAGTCATCCCAACATTGCTCGTATACAGCAGGGTATCATATGTAAGGAGCCGCACTTGCTAGAAACCTTTCGGCGGATAGAGGACATAAACGCAGTGACAACTTGGAACAGAAACTGACCATGACGCAGATTGCAGCAGGAACCAGTGCCTCTCTGAAAGATAAAAGGCTTTGCTCGGCGTCGTGTCTCAAGAACATCCCTCTACCAAGGGATACGCTCAGACGTTGTCAGTGGAGGCTATAAGCTAACAACATGCACAATAGGCATCAGCCGCTGGAAATTAGTCACCACTAAGCTTACCACAAAGCACTAAAAGACTCCACTTTGTTTTGTAAAAACAGCCCATAACCAACGCAAAAGACCGGCTTGCTTATTTCCATTCTTTCTCCTTTCCACATCACAGATCTTCTTGCTCTGTTGCTAAGATGAATATTTTGCGCTCAATACTTGGTCACGCTCGGTATGAACTGGTAGCGTTCCAACGCCAGTTCCAGGTCGAGATGCTGCTTATGCTGGCATTCTCAGCTTTCACCATCCTGCTCGGACTCGTTCAAGGGGTTTTCTGGAGCCCTTGGTACGCTAAGACGACAAATGACAACGCCGAGTTGCTTCTAAGGAACATGGTAACGGTCAAAACATACAGTTGGTTCGGCATGCCCGAGACTGGTAATTATCTTGACGCCCGACTCCCTCCCTATCACATACGACAACTCCATAACCCTGTCGACTGGGCAAAAGATCTAGGGCTTGACAGACCAAAAGGGTGGATCGCAGATAGTTTTGAACTTCTAGCAAGTTTCGATGATTTGTATCGCAGACGTGGTTTCCAGAATGCACCGCCCTGGCACCACTGGGTCTACGCTTCAGCGCAGTCTGTGCCCATGCAAGGAAAGGCTGATCCATGGGATCGAGCATTTCATGAGGTTCTGCACCATAGTGACCGGAACGAACTTATGGGCCGCTCGCAGTTTTACTACATAGCCTGTCCTGGTCACTTCTTGTGCGGTGCATGGCGAGTGACGGGCCCAGCACTATTCCATTTCACCACGGAATCGCTACCGCAAGAGGATACAGCAAACCGAACATGCGAGACAAAATCGGCAATGCTCAAGTATGACCACGTAAGAGTTCGTCTGTTTGAACTTCCGTTGCGCGACCCAGTCATTCCTGGAGTCTTTCCAAGCTACTTCGAGCAGATGAGAGCCATTACTGCAAGCAACTCAACATTCTGGACTTCGAAGCCGGTCTATTCTCAGCAAAGACAGGCTGTTCAGCAGTTCAGGAAGATGTTTAAGAGAATGGAAGAGGAGCACCCCTGGACCTACGGTGCGCTGGTCAAAGTTGAGGAGAAATGGCTTGAACTATGGGGCTTGAGCGATTCAACGACCCTTGGCGAAATTCAAGCCCTTTCCACGGGCATGTCGGCACTCCCTATAGCGTTTGCTATCCGGTTGTCGGGATGGAAGCCCAAGTCTGATAAGAAGGCAGGAAATACTGCAGCAAAGACAGCCAAGGATTCACCACGAGACGCAACTCGCCCTATTCAGAAAGACCCTGTAGCCTGGGCGCTTCAGGACTTTATAAATACCATGACAAAAGAGGAGGAGAAAAAGCTCATGTTGAGACCAGGCGGACCAAGACTTTTGAAGAATATTCGGGCTGCTCTTGAAAAAGACGAGTGGAATAGCAAGGATGAAGTTTTTGACCAAGTTCTTGGCGCAATGGGAAACGGCCGTGATGGGAAGCCCAAGAAGCTTCCGTGATTTTGTCGAGCATGTTTAGTTTTTGCGGATATCCCGCCGACCTTGGGGATAATGCGGGAGCTGATAGCCATGAAGATGTTAATAAAGAAAATGAAGCAAATTCATGTCATGATATTCGCATAAGGCACTTGGCTTGGGATAAAAACAGCATAGAGCTGACTATTCCGAATCGTAGTATGTAACTCGACTAGTCTAGTGATGCCTGCTTTAAAGGCCAAAGGAACCATCAGGCTTCTTATCGTGAAGTCGGAAAACTACCTAATACAACCTAGAGAATAAAAAAGATGTGTATGACAGCGAATGATTCATGGGCCAAGGTACCGGTAGAAGGGTGGGATAGCGAAGAGCAGGTGGGCAATGTGGCTCCGGCTTCGGAAGAGACCGTAAAGCGGCTCAATCGACAAGTCCTTGGCTGATGTATAATCACGAGTTGTTAGAAATGCGTGCGAATGAGGGTTTTCCATCTGCCAGCTGCCAACGAACACTACTACTAACTAGGTACAGCTGCAATTGTACAGCAAATTAGAAAAATCTAGACTTGCGGCTTTATTTATAATATCGTGCCAGAGTTAAGTTTCTCGGTAAATGTGCCGTCTTGGCCTTGGCTCCTCTAGCTCTTGATCAGATAAAAAGTGCCGAAATTCCGAACAGACTTTTTTCTTGGCTGGGCGGCCGACACTAATTTCGGTTGAGTTTACGTTATCTGATCAATCTTTTCATTACTGCCTATTATGTAGGTGCTCAATTCTTCATGGCAGCTTTATACTCACAGCACCTACGTAGTACTTACCTGTGATTTGAAGTGATGAAAAAGAATTGTACGCGAGAAGGGGCATCAAGCATCAGAGTTGTGCTCTATAATACATTTATTCCGTCATGTACAAGTACCTGCAAAATAGCCATGACACGAACAAGGTTTCCAAGTGTTGCTGTGGGTTCTTGAAAACCCTTGCATAGCAGGGCACGGGGTATAACGGGGACCCCATCTCCTCCGGCTGGTTTTCTTGGCTGATCTTGATATAAGATACGAGAAGCCCAGTTGAATCTTATCTGATCTTAACCCTCTACTGCATCTGGCCTTGACGTACCCTTACCATGGCAGTGGAGACTTCAAAGGCACAACCTTCCCCAGACGTTAGCAGTGACGATGACCCAGAGCTTTCTCGGTCTGAGACGTCTTCAGGTACGTAACTGACATGTAGAGCCTGTCGTATTCCATACTTAGCAAGTTTAGGAGACTCCGTCGAAGAAGTCCTGACCGCTGCCGGAGTTGGTTTCAGGGCCGATGACCCAACATTGCCATGCCTCACACTTCGCATGTGGACCATTGGCATTGGCTTCTGCCTCGTTGGTAGCGGCGTTAACACTCTTTACACTCTGCGGTTCCCATCTATTAGTCTGTCTCAGTCTGCAATCCAGTTTCTGGCTTATCCAATCGGCAAGGCATGGGAGCATGTGGTCCCTGATTGGGGAATTACTCTGTTTGGTCAGAGGCATAGTCTGAACCCGGGACCGTTTAACTACAAGGCAAATACTTGGCTGAACTCAAAGTTGTATCATCCACTAACAGATAATGACTGCAGGAGAACATGCTCATCTACATTCTGGCCAACCTGAGCTTTCTTACCAGACTGAGCGCCGACGTCTTGACCGAACAGCGTGTCTTCTACGGACTTAGAGCTGGCTGGGGTTTCGAGTTACTCTCCACATTGACATCGATCCTGTTTGGCTTTGCACTGGCTGGGCTGAGTCGATCACTGGTGGTTGAGCCACAAAGCCTGGTATGGCCGGGTGTACTTGGAAACACAGCTCTCAATGCCGCGTTGCATACACCTCGCAAGGAAATTGTGAAAGGGTACGTTCATCCTTAACATTCGCTGTCGGAACCAAAGACTCGTACTAACAGTTTCTTTCTAGAAACATATCTCGTTATCACTTCTTCATTCTCGCCTTCATTGCCTCGTTCTGCTGGTATTGGTTCCCCGACTTTATCTTTCCAGCATTGGGCTACTTTACCTGGATCTGCTGGATTGCACCCAAAAACCCGGTGGTCAATCAAGTCTTTGGTATGAAGAGTGGCATTGGACTTTTGCCTTTTACCTTCGACTGTAAGAGAAACCCATCCTATTCTACATGATCAGTACTGATACAAAGATTACCCAGGGAGCCAGATTGCTTACATTGGATCACCCCTCGTCGTTCCTGTCTGGGCGATTCTAAACATTCTAGCATCCCTTGTCTTTTGGATCTACATTGTCAGCCCTGCGCTATACTACTCGAACATCTGGTACTCGGCCTATCTACCGCTCCAGAGCAACTCCATCTTTGACAATACCGGCGAGGTTTTCAACGTGACTAGGGTCGTCAACAAACAGGATCACTTCACATTTGACCCCGAGAAGTACGAACAATACTCTCATGTGAGTCTACTCTGATTGAGGCCTATCCATTGCCGGCTTGATGCTAACTCTTGTACACAGATATACCTTCCAGTCACCTATGCCCTCAATACCTTTGGTCTCGCGTTTGCAACCATCTCGTCGCTTTTCGTATGGTTGTTTCTTGAAAAGAGACATGCGATTATACGGACATTCAAAGATGCCTTTCCCTCTTTCAACCCTGAGAAAAGCGCCTCGCCTCGCAACAGATTGCAGCCCCAATACGAAGATGTTCCAACATGGTGGTACATAGCGTCAGCTCTTGCGGCCTTGGGTATTGGACTATTCACATACGAGTACTACCCCGTACAGCTCCGATGGTATGGTGTCATCTTCGCCATGGTTGTATCGGCAGTATTCTTTGTCCCGGTATGTTTCTTGGTCTCTTCTAATATGACTTTGCTGACCGAAGAAGCTGTCCTGGGTATACGCAACCAGCAATGTCAAGATTCAGATTGACATCTTCTGCCGTATTATTGCAGGTTATGTGTGGGAAGGGAAAGTCCTGGCCAACATCTGGTTCTTTAACATCGGATACATCTCAGGCATCAAAGGATTGGCTTTTGCGCAGGATCTTAAGCTTGGCATTTACTGTAACGTACGTACAGCCTTTTCCGGTTGTGTCCTGTATCATGGCTAACGTGAGCTAGATTCCACCCAGAAAACTCTTCATCGTGCAACTTGTCGGAATTGTCTTTGGAACTCTTGGCCAAGTTTCAGTCCTCAACTGGGCGCTCGGAAACATTCCCAATGTCTGCGACACGAAAACCGCACCCAATGGATTCACCTGTCCATTTTCGCGAACTCACTTCAACACAAGTGTCGTCTGGGGCGCCCTCGGTCCTCGTCGTTTCTTTGCAGAAGGGTCACTGTATAGATCCCTACTTTGGTTCTTTCTCGTCGGCGCCATTCTCCCGGTCATCGTTCATTTCGCGAGGAAGAGATTTTTCCCTCACGTCAAATGGATACAGAAAATCCATGTTCCCTTGTTTCTCGGTGGACTGAACTATATCCCTCCGGCATCAGGAGTCAACTACGGCAGCTGGGCCATATGTGGTCTCATATTTGGAGTTCTTGTTAAGCGTCGCAAGAAGTTGTGGTGGAGGCAGTTCAATTTTGTACTCAGCTCGGCGCTCGACTGTTCTGTGGCTATTGCTGGTATCCTTATCTTCTTTGCGATATTCTACACCGGCGCTTCGAAGAATTTCAAATGGTGGGGAACCGATGTGTACAAGGTAAGCTATTACATTTGTATTGAGGTGCTATCGACTAACTTACTAAGAATACTTGCGATTGGGATGGCTGCCCATATAAAACTGTGACGGGAGGTGAACGGTTTGGTCCCTGAAGTTGGTTTTGCTTAGCAATGACTGAACACGCCGTCAACTTCGAAGGTATTCATTGTGCCAAGGGAGCCAAGCAGTGGTACGATTAAAATTTTAGCCCGATTACCAGGCCCTTGAAGTAATTAGTCTATGCAGCGATATTTAATGTTAAGAGAGCTTCCTTGGCCCTTGCAACTACACAATTTCAGGTTTAATTGAGCTATCGCTGTTACTGGAACATTGAGATTGCAATAAATTTAAGTCGGCATAGCGGCGATCCATATGAAAAGACATCATATCTTTCCAGGACCTTGTAACTGAATGCATCGCTCGCCTGGTTTCTGGCTGTACTTTCAATTCCAGAAACTTGCAAATGTTCTCAAGATAGCAAAAGCTGGGGTCTGATGCGAAATTAAAACCATTCTCCTTAGCAACAGCTTTGTCTGCCTATGTTGGCTATAATAATACGGATCTAGAATCAAGGGCTGTGACCTTTATGTCTAGATCTGCTTTTTGCCTATGGGCCAGTGTATTCAATACCAACCGAGGACATATCTAATTTTAGAACTCTCTGTTACGTACTAACAACGTTTACCTCGGCATGATTACCGACACATTGGTAAGTCCGCTGTTGTACCTCACTTTATTCCCGCTCGTACTACAGCTTTATCTTTCTATGGAAGCCATATTCCTCTTTGAGACATTAAAATGGCAACCATACCGAGAACGCCCGGTTCTAGAACGAACTGAATGCTGGAAATCTTCCTGTATTAGGCAAAACCGTCTTGGCGCTTGCGGGTTTTTCAGCGGCCGATCCTGGAGGAAGCCCCACGCAGACAAGGTTAAATGATAGTCTCAGGGCCTCGAAGCCTCAGTCGTAGGTTGATGTGAGGGATATAACTTTTGAGGTATCGTGTTGGGCACCTCTTAACGTGTACATGAACTCATGGATCTACCGAGATGGGTATAACCTGCAAATACTTCAAGGCCATTTGTCTGGACTCTTGGGCTCTCCCTTGTATAGCTTCGGATAACCTTAGCCTATGTAGGTAGACTAGGTCCTGTGACAACCTGACAGCCAGGCTAGTGAGCCTTATCCTAATGTGTATGTAGTCTCTCCACCGTGTCCAATCCCTTGACGAGGAGATGGATCGTCTAGACCACCCAGCCTCGTGCCATACAAAGTTTGCCGAGCTAGCCTGACTCAATAACGCGCCGTTACGATGTAGACACTACAGTATGAGGATTAGCCTTGGTTTAGGGTTGCAACCCCGGAGAAGGTTAATTCAGAAAGATTTTCATCCTTGTTTATCTTATAAATCTGATAATCTAATCTGGACGATCAGTGAGGGGGAAATTGATTGATAAGTCGATCACTTCTTCTCCCCGACTTTGTATCGCTTTTATCCTTGACTCACGGTTTGTCTATTTGCAAGTGAAGATGGAACCACAAGAGAAGAGCGTCGGCACCAAAGTCCGCAGTGAGTTGCGTTGCCAGAAAACAGCGTCGCGATATGCTGATGAGATCAAGGCTTCTTTTTAGGAGCTGCAGCATCGTCTAAAGCTGAGAGACGGCTCGTGAGAAAGCTGGGTATGTTCACTTCGAAACTATTCTAAAGGCAAAGCTAATACTGTTTCCAAGATTTCTTCATCTTGGTATGCTATGAATGTGATTGCGCCAAATAATGAAAACTTACCAAGTTCAGACGTACTGCTGCCTCAGTTACTTTTTCAACTTTCTCGGTATGCTGCCATTTTTCTTGCCAAATGGTCTTCTCTAATTTGTGATACAGACCGTGCTGCATTTGCCAATGCCTATGTAAGTTCGACAGGACTAAGCGTGCGACTTGCAATTGACATTCCGCCAGGTCGCTGGTCTTCGAGAAGATCTGAACATGAATGGAAACGACTACAGCAATGTTCTCTCCGTCACAATCGCTGGGTAAATTTCTTCTCCTTAACCAAAAGTTCATGCCTAATGCAGTGACAGCATGGCCGCTGGTCAGCTTCCTCACGGCATCATCATCCAGAAGATCGCGCCTCGAATCTGGTTTCCTTCCATGGTCGTTGTCTGGGCTGGCTTGACTGTGAGACCTCCCTGATCCATATCTTGTACTGTCTGTTGACTTCTCCCAGATGGCCAGTGCTGCCGTGAAAACGGTGACTCAACTCTGTGTTATCAGATTCCTCCTCGGCTTGGCTGAAGCGAGTACCTACGCTGGTACAATCTACATCATCGGCGCTTGGTACAAGCCTGAGGAAATCTCCAAGCGAACTGCTTTGTTCACTGCGTCCGGCCAAGTCGGCACAATGTTTGCTGGTGTTATGATGACCGCTATCCACAAGGGCATGCATGGAGCTACTGGTTTGCAGGGTTGGCAGTGGGTGTTTTTGATCGGTAAGCAACTCCGTCCGGATCAATACTGACTTTTAACTAACATGCGCAGACGGCATCATCACCCTGCCCATTGCTGTTTTCGGCTTCCTCTACTTCCCTGATATCCCTGACAATACCAAGGCCAAGTATCTTTCTCCAGAGGAACGCAAGCTCGCAATCTCTAGACTTCCTCCCATCAAGGAAGATGGCCACAACATCGTGCCGATGTCGCTTATCAAGCGAGTGTTTATGACTCCCATGTTGTACGTGACCCAATCCCTTTCGCTTGTCCATCAGAGTTTCTAACCGTACACGTAGCTGGATTCTCTTCTTCTGGTCACCTGTCTGCGCCAGTACCGAAGGCTTCCCTATCCAAAATAACTTTCTCCTCTGGCTCAAGCACCACAACGACAGTTTCTCACAGGCTCAGATCAACACGTATCCCCTCGGCATCCAGGCCGTTGGTATTGTCGCAAACATGCTCGCCGCCTGGCACATGGACGCCACTGGTCAGCGAGTGCCCATGGCAGTTCTTGCCGTCATTCTTCAAATCGTTGTGGGAGCAATGCTTGTCGTCAAGGACCTGTCTTTCGCTGGAACAATGTTTGCCTTTTACCTTGCTGGTACAGCGTACATGGTCAACCCTCTCATCTTCGGCTGGGCGAATATCATTCTGCAGCGAACGGGTGATGATGCCATGCGCAGCGTCACACTCTTCTCCATGAACATCGGATCTATGATTCTGTGGACGTTCTGGGGTATCATCTTCTATAGTGCTGCTGACACGCCTTACTGGAAGAAGGGTGCTATATCTCTCATCGTGTGCAGCGGAGTCATGTTCTGCTACCTCTGGCTTGTTAACTGGGTAAGTTTGGCGTTTCTATGTAATTGCAATCACTAACGATCGACAGCTCGACAAGCACACTATGAAGAAGTATGGTGGCCGTGTACACGAGGATCTCGAAGGGCCTACCGAGGTGAAAGAAGAAGCCAAGGGAGAAAATCCTCCTCAAGTTTCTGAAAAGAGTATCTCATAAACGAAAGATCCCAAGACTTTTGTAAGCAAGTTCAATCCAGTACTAAAGGAAAGCATACAGCCATTGCGTGCAGCGCTGGTAGAACACTGGGGTAATGACATGTGTGGTTGTGAGTCACGAAAAGCACGAAAAGATGGTCAAGATGCGTTTCAGTATAAGTGAAAAGTCGAATTGATTGAGCTAAGATGCCTTTTTATCCATTGTGATATCCACCAACGTCCATGGTGCATATAAGTCAGACCAGGCCCTTAGACCATGAATTCCAAGAAACCCTCTACCCAAGAGTCTCAGTAACCGGACCTTTCCTCGTTCTGTTGACTCGCTGATTCAACAGAAGCTTTGAGATGACCAAGCACGTCCCGCTTAATGAGATCTCAAGACAGTCGTATGCCAGTTGATTAGGTCTTGCAGCAGCATCGCTTGGCGAGAATGCCACAGTCAGTCTTGGCCATATGGGAGAACTTGTAGGGCTTGCAGTAGTCTTCGCATTTACCACTCCAGGCTCTGCCGCAGCTGCTTCGGTTCCAGCAAGTTGCACGAGCCTCAACGTCTCTGGCCTCGAGGACGGAGGAGTCTTCGGAGGGGGCGGCCATGACGCCAGCCAGGGTAGCAGTGATGAGGAAAAGGTTGAACTTCATATTGGTAATAATGTAAAAGAGATTGGGGAACTTTAGTTTTCGTGATTGTGGCTTTTGCTTTGAGAGTGAGGTTCGTATTCTTGGGAGGAACAAGCCCTCATATTTATATCTGACCATCAGATATCAATCTCAGGTTTTACGAGACACGAAAGTATATCGTAAGATCAACCGGCACAATTGTCATCAATATGCCCGTCTTACTGTCCGGGGTTGCATGTGAAACAAGACTTATGCAGATATTCAGTAGCCGGACCGTCGGCAGTTCAGCTTCAGCTCGCGGAGCACTCCCGATCAAGAAGGTAAATGATTCTGAGGCTGAAATCTATGCAAGTATCCCTCCTAGCCCTATAGCTGCCGTCCCCGCAGAAAGACTAACAACAAACTAATGCAAGCAAGCTTAGACTAAAGTTCCTATTCGTATTGTTTTCCGAATAGAGGCGATATCCTTGACTTCAGCCTGCTGCCCCGGTAGTCCGAACTTCCCAATACGGCATGGGAAGTTGAAGAAACCACCTCCGACAATACAGCCGTACAAATGAGATGAGGGAAATTGGGCGTCTACATTCTAGTCTCGTTGGTTAATGGGTCATGCTTACGTATAAACTTGAATCCGCCAAGAATGCCTGCCCAGTTGGCCACATGAAAACAGGCCATTCAGAGGCCAAGTGCTGCAGTAGTGGTTTGTAATGTCCCGCGGAACAGTATCTGATGCTTGTCTCTCATGCTACGTGACCCTCACATTGTTCCTGTATGCAAGTATCAACAACAAACCAGCCTTTGGGTCATTTCTGTAGCTGGTGCTCCTTGACATGTTATGCCTCAGTCAAGCCAGACCTGGAAGGTCACATCATCTTCTGCATTTGCTTTCCGGATAGTATTTGGTGGCAAAAGAGATACGCTAATACCTCCGGCTCTTAAAGAAGTCCACGATGTGTGTTTCAGTAACCTTTAGCTGACTTCAACTGCTTGCTCACTACCGCGTTGAAGGTAGTCTGCTTTCACCACAACGACGAACACAAGTTTCCGTAGTCGAGATGGTAAGCTTATCCACAATGGGATTGGTTATTGCTGTAAAAGCTTATATTTCACAATTTCGACCTGCACTGTTCAGTATTGATGCATTAAATGTGTTTTGTCAATGATATCCTACTCTCAAAACTAAAGTTTCTGCAACAAGAAGACTGCGTATTGTCTGCGGTATACCGTATAAGACTGGCGAAGCGTCTCTAGCCCAAGATACTTGTCCAACTCGGGTTTATTGTCCCGTTTCCATCGAAGCACAAAAGATAATAGCAGACCGTGGTAATCAGCGTAAAAAGGGTGACGGACATGCCCATACTAGCTGTTGAGTGTACAGTCAGAACGCGTAGGATCCAGCGGTCAACAATCATGCCAAGTCTTGTTGCCCATGCTGTAGATAGTCTAGGAGACACTTTGGTCTCGCGTTTACTCTCAGTACCATCTTCTTTTTTTGACGTAGTCACTTGCGTCTTGTAGGCCATGTTACTAAGGCCATCCAGGATCTTGGCCACCAATATGCTTATGAGTGCAGCACAAAGCATCAGACCCGCCGTATAGTTTGTTTGCATCGCCCAGAGAGGTGGTGGGATGATGATCGATTCGGTCTCCTGAGGCACGGCAGGCTTTTGTTGTGTTCCCAGCACCAAAATCAATAGGAAAGGCCCGAAAAAAGGGGCCATGTACGTAGAAGCGAAATCAAAGCGCCTCCGTACCACAGAATATGCTATCCACACCGTTATTTGAATCACCATGATCAAATCGCAGATAAATGCACAATAGAAGCGAAGGGCCTGAACCTCTACGGGAAGCGGAATATGCGCTGCGAGGCTGATGTTGTGCCAGATCCAAACTTCGAACGGCGTCTGGACAACAAGCGCTAAGAAGATGAGATTGTTCACTGGATCATCTGTGTTTTCTGTGGAGGACTGATGCTGGTCGGTCTCTAGGCCACAGAGGTCCACCAGGAGCTTAGTCGTGGTGGCCAAGAAGAAGACGAAAGCGCAGAGCTGAGTGGCCGGAACTCCCTGGAGACTGAAGGCCTTGATTGTCTGAGGCAACGCGGTAAGAGTAGAAAGTGCCAGCTTCACTGTCACGATACTAGCTTTGGACAAGACTTGTCGATTGACCGATTTTGGTGAAGTCCATGCTCGATGCGCAGCCCTACCCAGCATATAAAGATCGATTGCCGCATCAAAGAGACAAACGGCTGGAATGCATCGAAAAATGTCAATGCTGCCATCAAATAGATGTCGACCTCTTCTTCGGCTGCTGGTGGATGGTTGCATGACTGCGGCTACAGCGAGCGTGGCAAGGATCCAAAAGGCCGCTAGGCCGCTGACCTCTTGGGATGATTGTGCGGTCAATGTGTCGTTCTCCATGGCAACGAATAGTTTTAGGAATGATCTTAAGATATCTAGAATAGCCTGCCACGAGAACGAATGTTTATATATCTCAATAATAAGCATAAGCCTTAGGGCTGTGTCTGCTCAGCCCACTGCGTTCAGTATCAGTCAGCCTTATGACGCAAATGCCAAGGCTCAGGTGGTCAAATTCTATCTTATCTTGTCCTACGTCTACAATGGAGGAAATATGCACATATCCAGTTGTAACAGGGTGAAAAGAGATAGTGACTATACTCCCCGTAACTCAGCCCTTGAATCTTAAGCATGGCACTTAGAGTTCTCCCTTTTTGAAATAAGTACCGATGTCTTAGACTCCCTACGAGACCTTGACGTATTTTAGGCTAATTAAACAGAACAAAGCGGTTTCTTCTTTTGATCGTCTTCCCCAGCTTCCCTCCGAGACATTATCCCGGCGATCTTAGCTCCGGAGTCTGTTTTTTTCCACAAATAGGACCAAAGCAATATATGAGATCTGTACTCGAAGCTACCCCAACCCCTCCGGAGTATGGCTTTCCACCAAACACTTTACAAGTAGTCAAAATGCAATCACGGAAAAGCTCATAAGCTTAAAATGCAGGCTGGCCCGATTGGATGCAGTACGTAGTATTCATAGAATCGACGGAGAAACAAAAGGTATGCCGGAAAGCCCGAATATGTAGTAGAGTTCGCTCTATTAAGATCCTCATTTATTATAATAACTCCTCCCCGCCTCTTACTCTGCCACAATATGCACTGGTAGAGCCAAGCTTCATTGCCAGTAAAGACCTGGACATAATACCGTCACTCACTAAGCCCTTTCTTCTTTGCTCCATCGTCAACCGAGTGAACCGATCATGAAAGCTCCAACACTCGTTACGGTTGCCGTCTTGGCGGCTGGCACAACTGCCGCGCCATCAAAAGCCCAACCATCATACTCTCAACTCTTGACAGACTCTATGATCCGTCGCGGCGTCGAACCGTCATACGGTTACGGCCAAGCCACACTATACACCTCCTTCGAGGGTATGTATGACTACACCAAGAATCAAACTTACTACGATTTCTTCCGCCGCCAGATCGACGCTATCCTACAAGACGACGGGAACATTGTCAACTTCAACTACTCTCGCCACTCCCTGGATGACTACCGTATCGGTAACAACCTGCTGTGGTGGTACCAGAAGACAGGTCAAAAGAAGTACAAGGTTGCCGCTGATAAAATCATTGGCGTTCTGTACCGCCATCCGCGCACACCTACAGGTGGCTTCTGGCACCGTGAGCCTGTCTACCCTGATCAGATGTGGCTTGATGGCATCTACATGGCCGATAACTTCTACGCCAAGTACGTCCGTCTCTTCCAGCCGAACAATGCCACGGCCTGGAAAGATATTGCTCTTCAGTACGACAAGATTGATGCCATCACGCGTCGCCCCAACAACCTTCTTGTTCATGGATACGACGAGAGCAAGCGTGCGGTTTGGGCTGACCCCAAGACTGGCGCTGCACCTCTTATCTGGGGTCGTGCCATCGGCTGGTACATCATGTCGCTGCTTGAGGCAATTGAATCGTTCCCCAAGGACCACCCAGGCCGTCAGCGACTGATTGGTTATTTCACTGGTCTAGCGAAGGGTCTCAAGAATGCACAGGACAAGAAGAGTGGTGGCTGGTACAACATCATGGACGACCAGTACGTAGGCGTCAAGGGCAACTATATCGAGTCGAGTGCCAGTGCAATGTTCACCTTTGGCTTGCTGCGTGGTATTAGACGAGGTCTCATCTCTGACGCTGAGTACTCTGCTACGGTTACAAAAGCATACAACGGCCTGGTGGACGACTTTATCACCAAGAACCCTGACGGTACAATCAACTTTGAGGGCACGGTCGAGGTTGGAAGTCTGGGAAGTAACGCGACATTCCAGGTAAGATATCACCATCCACTGATTGGTATAGCCAAATCATGAGAGTATGCTAACCTTTTCCATCTACAGTATTACTCAAGCATTGGCTTGAGACAGAATGACCTTCGAGGTGCGGGCGCGTTCATACTGACCGCTCTGGAGTGGGAACAGCGATCCAAGTAATAGACGACGGCGTCCTACATAGTAGTCCTACGAGTATAATCATCGCATCTGGGCCAATGATCTTGCATATAGTCACACTAAGCTTACTTCAATACCTATCTCGCATCTTGACAGCTTGTTGTTTATTTATTGTAGTAAAGGAAAGCTAGGCTAGAACCAGAGACCGTTCAAAACTCCATTGTGTAGCCTCTAAGGACGAGGGTTTATGTAAGACACGACGCGAAGATCCCCCTCGCTTTCTATCGAACAAGCGATATAAGTATGAACACCAAGGCTGCTGGAAAGAAGCTTTGTGCCGCTGTTACTGTTAGCTTAGAAAAGAGTGCAAGAGAAATTGCAGTGACTCACAAGATGTTTTCCATGCATTCTGAATAGTGCTTGGGATACAGTGGCTCAATCGGGAGGTCCGGCTGCATGCTCACTCGATCTTTCAGGTAACCTTCCAAGGCACCCATTATTTGCATATCGTTCTTTGCGTAATGGCGTACGGGTATATAGACTTTGACCTTTGGAGTGGTGCTGTTCATCCGAAATTCGACGTTGTAGAGAACGCCAGCCGTCCTGTGGTCTCGGAAGGGGAGAGAAGCATCATCAGACACCTCTTCAGAATCTAACAAACCGTCCCATAGTCTTCTAAGGTTCCTGAGTCCTATTTCAATGGCAGGACCATGGGTTTTGCTACCCAATGAAATGATCTCTTTCACCGCGTTAAAGCTCGTTCGTCTGTCCCTAAAGTAGACTTTTAGCCTGGCTTTGTCGACACGAACCAGGTCTAATGCCAACATATCGATCTCGAGACCTAGGTCTTGGTGTAGATCAACGAAATCTGAGAATATACAGAACGAGCTAAGCATCTCTGAGCTGCAGCCAGGAGCAGACGTTATGGCCTGAGAGATGGCCTCCAGCGTGGGCAATCCTGTTGCAGAGGCCACAGTACCCGGGAAGAAATATGCTTTGTTTGTGGTAGCAGTCTCTTTTAGGTCGAAGGCCCAGAACATAGTTGTTTGATGTCCTTCTGAGCCATCAGTCCATCCTTGATCGAACAGAGCTTTGAAATGATCAAGTAGAGTAGTGTCGGTTTCCGGAAACGTCTTGATTGCGTCTCGTATAAAGTCTGCCGCAGCTTGCTCGTTGTGTGGATTTGAGGTTGTTCCAGCATCAATATCAACTGGCTCGATTGAATAGCGGATTGTTGGACGACTCTTCCCGGTATGAAAGTCCCAACTCAGTTCGACCGGAGTGTGATTGTCTGTCATGAAGCTTTTCCATCGTGGTGGTCCCCTTACAAGCGACGTCCCCAGATGAGGTGCAACCAGGTCAGTGAATTGACGAAGTGTCTTGGCTTGGCTTTCAATACTGTAATCGGCGCTCTTTAGAAAGATTGCTAGTACGTATCCGACTGTGTGGTACCAGTATTGTCGGTGAGTGTTGAGCTGATCAGCGGCTTTCGCCCTGACCAGGTCCCGTGGCTTGCCGACTTCATTGATATTTCCGGAGAGCATGGTGTTTGCTTAATGAAAATATCGAGATAATGATGTTGTCAGTTCTCTGAGTTCTTCATAGGCTTTGCGAGGCATAGTATGGCTCTTTATAAACCCTGCTGAGCATGGCTGCATACCTAAGGTGGGTTCAAACCACATCGACCAAGCATCATGGGCTATACATAGTACACGGTACCCAGTGGTGGGTTAACCTTACCGATAACAAGTGATGGCGGCTAGGGAAGACTATAGCCACGTCAGACCACCGAGCATAACCCCATGTCTGGGAACGTGGGCACAGGATAGGAGCGGTTATTCTTTGGGTATATGCGGACAAACATGCTCGAATATTGTATTAAACCTGGTGTATACTAGATGCTTGTTTCACTTCAACCTTCAATTACCAAAACAAATGCTTTTAGTTTGCGATATATCATACGAGACCTCGCGCTTTCATCTGAGGGCCACTACCTTCAGCAATCCCTACATGGCTATGGACAGTTAAATTGCAAGGGGATCTTAATACACCCCAGTCTCCTTCTCCTCCTGAACCACTGGCTTGTGCTGCTTGGCGACAACATTCTCCTTTGCTTGTCTATCAACGCCAAGCCACAACAAGTCCGGCCTACTATAATGACCAACGATATCCAAGAACCCCCGCGTCGCTACGACCTTGGTCAGGTCCAAATCGGCATAGACGAGACCCTCAGTATCGGCCGTGCCGTTGCCAAGAGGTGTGGTTAAGCGCCGACCATCGGGACCGATTACACAACTGTGACCCCCGCCTGGTTGGCGACAGGCTAAGCCTTCCTGGGTCTTTAGGACATCAATACCCTTTTGCGTGCATACTGATGTGCAATGAAGTACATATGCCGTGCTCTCAATGGCGTATGTCTGGGAGAGGTTTTGAGAGCCCTCAGCTGTCATGCTCCACAGACCAGGGTGGTCAACACCAGTGCTAGGGTCAATGGGTGGCCACATCGAGATATGGATGACCTCTCCTTGAGAGATGCTGTGGTACTTGAGTAGCGGCTGTGTGTGCTCCCAGCATGCAAGACATCCGACCTTGATCTTTCCATGCTCGGCCCCGAAATCGACTTCAACGACATTGTTCAAATCAGCACCTGTTCCATCACCAAAGACAGTGCGCTCCATATGGGTGGGTTTAATCTTGCGTCGATGTAGCAAGATGTCCCCCTGTGGAGAAATGATGGCCTGCGAGATGTAGACACTATGTGATGGACTCCGCTCTGAGAAGCCAAGGACGACGGCAATGGAGTTTTGCTTAGCAGTAGCCTTGACAGCCTCCATCACCTCCGACTCTATCGGTACGGAGTTGTAGATGTACCGAGTCTGGAGCTCAAAATCCACCGACCGTGCCCTATGTGAAGCAAGCATTAGTACATCACAATCTAAGCGAAGTGGGAGAGCACGTGTACCAGATCCACGCGGGATATCCAGGGAGCCAGCACTCGGAAAAGGCGATAAGCTTGGCTCCATTATGTGCCGCTTCAGCAACGAGATTACACGCTTTCTTGACCGAGGCGGCTAGGTCGAGATAGACCGGTTCCGCTTGGGTGACAGCAACTCGAATGGGGGCGGCCATTTCTGGAGAAGAGAAGCACGAAACAAGAAAAGATGAACAGAGCTGGATTATGTTGAATGAATCGTGACAGATCGGGCTCGAAGTCTAAATAGTTCCTCCGATGGAACCACATTCCATATTGGGTCATACGTTTCTTGTCAAGTCCGTGACAAGCGAGAGGCATGAGACGGGCTGATGGCTCATGAAACAACAAGAGTTACCGGGAGCTCACCATCACTGACCCAAATAGGTTGGTAGTTTCGAATAGCCTCGTATTGCCGAGTTGCGAGATTATTTGGCAAGACTAGGGGCTAAGCATGGGGTTGGTCTTTGCTCAGTGTGACCTGTCACTATCGGGCTTCTCATAGTCCTCAATCTCGATGACCAATTAGCAAGGCTGTAGTCTAACCGTGGTGAATATTACAAAGCTGCAATCAAACACATACAAATTAGCTTCATAAAGCCACTGAGCCAAGTGCCGATACAGTTTGACATCTGCGAGTGTTATAGTGAAAACCTGAGGCAATGCCTGGCAGTCAGGGATCTCATCCCACCAGCACAGTTACATCAAGCGGGCCGGGACGCGTGGTAGCGAAATTATCCTAGTCAACAGGCCATTTTGCGGCATCCACTATATATAAACTTTATCTCTGAATCCTCTAGGAGGCTTGGCTTATTCGGTTTCTCTCCAGCCAGGCGTATACCAGCCAAGATAGTTGTGTGGTCTGTCTCTGGTGTCAAGGATAATCTTGGTTGAAACTTGAAGACGTCACATTTTTTCGAGTTAAAGAGTAATCTTGGTGTGACGGCGAGTGATAGTCACCTGCATATAGACATGAATCCTTGAGCTTCCTTCTTTAGTAAGATAGAATGATCGACGACTGAATACACGCTCTCAGCGATTATATACAATGCCTCAGAGACGAACAGGAGCCTGGCCTTCTACTATAAGATCCTCAGCTCTGAGGCAATATCATTCCCTATTATTCTCTTGTCTGCATCCTCGCTGGTTTATCTGCAACAATGACTGCCCTTGCGAGTCAAATAGCCGAGATATGGATTCTCTACGTGATTGGTGCCAGCATGATAGCTGCACGAATCTTTTGTCGAACAAAGATGGTTGGCTATAGGAACTACCAATGGGACGATTACCTGGTCATCGCCGTGGCGGTAAGCGGTCAATTTACTCTACTACAGCTATGTGTACTTCGCTAACGCCGTGCCATTGCAGTGCATGTGGACAGCTGCACCCGTTATTGGACAGGTTTTCGTGCAGGTTGCCGAAGGAAGACATACCTCCGACTTGACCTTTGAGGAGAGAAGAACTATGAGTGAGGCAGAGCGTGGGAAGTGGGCATATGGCTCTCAAATATTCCTCTTGGGCTTTGTCGGATATGTCGTTATTCTCTGGGTGCTCAAGTTCAACATGCTGTGTTTCTACAGCCGTATTGTTCGCGATCTATGGACGGAGAAGTTTGTGAAGCCGTTGATGATATTGGTCATATTGTCAGGGATCGTCATTCTCTTTACTGTTGCTCTTACATGCCGACCATTTCATCATCTGTGGCAGGTTTGGCCTGACCCGGGACGTAAGTCAAGACGAGTGTCCCAACCCAAGATACGAAGCTGATGTCTGTGGCAGGTCAATGTGTCCCTCAAAACCAAGCCTTCTTTATTGTTACCTTGGTCTTCAATCTGTTTACAGATATTTGTATCATGCTTATACCCATCCCAGTAAGTATAACAGCCAGCTACCATCTCAAATCAGCCCTCTTCTTACACCAGCTTCTACCTTACATCAGCTTACCTCTCTTAGGTGCTCAGAGGCATTCAAACTACTCGCTCAAAAAAGTGTGGACTTTACTTGCTCTTCGGCCTCGGCCTTTTCTGCATGTTTGCTGCAATTCTACGTTTCTTCCTTATTTTTAATGTACGTAAAGATTTGAACCGCAAGAACTGCATACTAACGTAGCTCTCACAAGCTCAATCAACGCGGTGTGTCAGCGCTTTGGTCTTTGCGCGAAGACTGCGTTGGAATCTTTGTTGGACAGGCACCAATGATCACGCCTATGCTCCAACGCCGTTTCTGGGAAAATGCTGGCTACGTCCAATCCGAGGCTGGAGTTTCTAACCACCATTCCTTTCACCACCACAACAGGAGTCGATCAGAGAGTCACGAGTTGAGATTTTCAGGTTCCAAGGTCGTGCACGACCCATATTCCATCACTAGACTAGACGCATTGTCAGACAGTCAGGAGGAGATAGTGGCGAGAGGCTCGGAACCTTCGGGGCAACTGGCCAGACCCCCAAAGGCTCGAAGTGGAATCCTGGTGTTTCGAAGCATCGACGTTGAGACCCTGGAAGGAGTGTACATAGAGCCGGGGAATCCTCGTTGGATATGAGTTAGACTAGTCCAATTAACTTGAGTTAATATTACCTCGAAGACAAAGTGTCTCAGCTACTCCCTGCGAGTCATGCATCTACTGAATAGAAGTTCCCACGACGTCAGTTTGATACGATTAGGATCTTTGTTGCGCCATCTTCCCGTCGAGCTAACTGGGTAGCCATGGCTAGTCTCGGCAACAAAGGTAGCGCCGATGCACATCGCCAGGGGTTATAAACTCTAATATTCTAAACGTTGAGTCAAGGATATGTTGCATACGGACTACCTCCTTTTCGCTTTCAGCGGCTGATTTGACCCATATTGGCAGGTCATAGTACGCCTCATCCATGTCTGTGGCGTGCTTTCGCGTCAATAACAAGGGTTCTTTATCCGCGCTATCAGTGTTGATAGGTTGATAGGCCGGACGTAGAAGTTGCAATAGCAAGGCTCCGCACCGATAGGATTCCTACAAGGTAGAAGCCACGTAGACTACTTGTTGATGGCATCGAATGGCCCTTTTATAAGAGCCCATGAGTTTAGTACCTGAATCATACGTTTTCTCAGGATACGAACTCAAGGTCATGCTCTCAGCGTGATAGCCACCGCCACATATCAACGGTCCTTGTCGTCTTTACATAATGCCAAGAAAGGGCCAAACTTTGTTTTAATCGGACATGCGCGTTGCTACTGAGGCTATTGTCGATCTCTATCATAAGGTCCTGTCATGTACCGATTAGGTAGGTCGTTTGCTCCGGAAGGATTGCTGCATAAACTTTGTTGGTTAGTTCCAGAGCGAGTTGAACTATTGCACCAGTGCAACATGTAATGGAAACGAAATGAACCATTGGCAAACGCTCACATTTTGATTAGGATAGTATATTCACACTAGATAGTATTTCCTTATCGTGTCGGTCTATGATTTGAGTTTAGCTTAGCGCGACTCTTGATATCCTCTTTGGAATATGTATATCGGTCACACGGAAATCACACTTGTGTTTGTGAGTGCTAAACATTGACGGTTCGCTACATCTCTTACGCTTATTGAGACCGCGATGGATCCCTCAAGACAAGAGGCCATTCACCATGAGCGATTTGTCAAGGTTATTTGCGTTGGCGCTGGAGTCTCGGGGCTGTGTCTTGCATACAAACTCCGACGCTCCTTCGAAAATTATTCTTTGACAGTGATTCCCCTATACGCATCTCATTTCACCAGACAGCTGATTCAATGTCTAGATATATGAAAAGAATTCGGGGGTTGGTGGGACTTGGTTTGAGAATGTCTATCCTGGCTGTGCTTGCGACGTTCCTTCACATAACTACACATATTCCTTTGAACCAAAGGCGGACTTTTCGTCCGTTCTTGCCAATTCAAGTGAGATAAGGGACTATTTCGAGGGATTTGCTACCAAGTACGACCTGCTCAAACACGTTCGAACTCAGCACCAGGTCACAGAGACCTCATGGGATCCATTAAAAGGACAATGGCATATTGCCGCGACCAACCTGCAGTCAGAGAATGTCGTGCACGACTGGTGTCACATTCTGGTTCATGCAACCGGGTATCTGAACAAACCTGCTTGGCCATCCGTGCCAGGAATTGAAAAGTTCCAGGGACCTAAACTGCACAGCGCTAAATGGGATAATAGTGTATCCCTGGAAGGCAAGGATATCTTGCTGGTTGGTTCAGGAGCATCTAGTGCTCAGATTCTACCAGCTATTCAACCCATCGTCAATTCTGTTGAGGTATTTGTCCGCACCCCTCGATGGACCCTACCCTCTGTCAACTCTAAAAAGGGAACTTTCTCGCTAGAAGAGATTGAGAACTTCGTCAAAGATCCTGAAGCGGTGACAAAGCTACGGTTGGAGAATGAACGAACATTGAACAGCTTCTTCAGTAAGTGTGGCCGAGCCGTATTATTTATTGAGTCTGCTAATGCATTGGTAGCTATGTATATGAAAGGCACAGTACTACAGCAGCAGGCACGGAAACATTTGGAAGATGAGATGAAGAAAGTAATTCCGGATGTGGAAGACCAGAAGAAATTGGTTCCCGATTTTCCCGTCGGCTGCAAAAGAATATTGCCTTCAGGTGATCAGCTTCTTTACGTGAGCGATATTCTATTCCCTTCGTTGACGGCAAATACTAAGTGAACACTTCAGGCTATGAAGGAGAATAACGTCAAGGTCATTTACTCGGGTGTCAAGTCTTTTACTGAAACAGGCTGCATTAGCGAGGATGAACAGTCTCATCGAGGCGATGTAATTATCTTGGCAACTGGATTTGACACCTCATTCTACCCCCGATATCCTATCCTGTTCAAAGGACATAACCTCCAGGACGATTGGAGCACTTCTATCACAGGTTATATGGGGGTCGGCATCTCTGAGTGTCCAAATTCATTCACGCTGGCCGGACCTTGGACACCAATCTCAAACGGTCCCGTCATTGTCGCTATCGAATCGCAAGCCGACTTCGTTTGTGCCTTCATCGATAAGTATCAAACGGAGCCTGGTTTGCATAGCATGAGCCTCAAGGCTGCTGCATGCTACGACTTCAAGTCCTACGTGGCCCAGGTCTCCAAGAAGATGGTATGGTCAGACGACTGCCGTAACTCTCACAACATCCGGTCCAACTGGGGCCAATCTTCTATCACATGGCCTGGGTCGACACTGCATTACTTGGAGGCTATGCGTGAGCCTCGCTTTGAGGATTACGAGTTTGAGTATAGCGGTAACCGGTTTGCTTGGATGGGCAATGGCTTGTCACAGACTGAGTGGGATCCTACGGCAGACTTGGCATATTACATACGAACGCATGATGATGGGAGGCACAGCAGTCAAAGAGCCCGACTCAAGGCCATTTCCAAAAGTGGAACGCAGCCTGAGAGGGAACTTCATCGCCAAGCAAAGCTAGCTACGGCGGATACCTAAATTGACGATATCTACATAAACTAAATCTTAACGATAAACAGCTCCTGCTGAAACGCTATTGATGGTGTGACCCTTCACTTGCCACGTATGAAATATTGCAAGAAAGTGAATTATGACAGCCGAGTTTAGTTAGCAAGACAATACCGTTGGAAGCCGAGCCTGATTCACGACTTGACCATCGGTTGCGTAGTCTTGAGCCGAGCCTGATTTTTATTTCAGCATGCCTTCGAAAGCCGAGAATGGGCCTCAATTTGGACCTATGATTTGTACCAAGTGTGCAGCATGTGATACATTTCTGAGATGCTCATTTGAGCTTCTCATACCGATTTCCTTCCTCACGCGGCATAGGATTTTGAGTTATTTTCAAAGTGGTGTGAAGAGGTACATCGCAAAACGTCTCTAAGAGATTGTAGAATCACTGGCTTTTCCAATACATATCTAATTCAACAATGACCCTAGTCATGTCATTCATCTACACACTCTCCCAACCTTAGGCCCCCAACTACTTCGCTACCCACCTGAATCCACTCCCTCTTAACAATCAAAGGTAACATCGCCTTGGTCCATCATTATGGCAGTGGCACAAGAGACTCAGCTAGTCAACTTCGGCTACGGCGCTTGCAAGACATGCAATTGCAATTCGTTCTCCAACCTTAACGGCGGCACAGACACCAGTGTTGCTTGTGCTTGCGGACATAAATACGGCAGTTTGTAACCTTTGCAAGTGTTAATGAAAGCATATACTTACCATTGTATCAGACCATATCTCTCTGTAGTCTTTTCGGGGTGTAAAACTCGGCGGCGATGAAGGATGGAGTGGTTGGACTTTGCTCGCCTGAGTTTCTCGCTTGCTATTGAGTTTCTATCTCCGGCTTCAGCCTCTGATAATCATTTACTCCTTCTTTCAATCGACTTATATCTTCATCGAACTTGTATAGTTGGGGAACGTGTATCTTAGTGGTATATAATTGGCGATATGATGCCATATTGTCCTACGGATTGGCCGCTTTACTATGAATAGCCATGCCGTTTCCACATCACAAGAGCTTTCCTTGGTTTAACTATGCCAGACCCAATTGTTAATCTGTGGGTTATGCCGGTGGTAAAGGCTTGGTATCACGGAAGGAATCGATTACACAGGGCTTTCGACTCCTAGCTTAATCATCTTATATGGATCATTATTCATCATTTAGTTCGTGCACACGATGATTGTGATGAAATATGATTAATAACAGTGACCAGACCTGAATATCTCGACGGTGCCAAGGCTCTGGGCGGTGTCATTCTGAACAATCACATTAGATAGTTTCACTCGACAAAAGTTGTATGCTCCGTCCTTAAATACACCCACGTCAGTTGTTAGGCTATTAATGCCAGCAGAAGTAAGGTGCTGCCTAACCGGTGAAGATTCAGAGCCAGTCTTCTGTGGTCTTTCAGTTCCAGTATCATTTAACGCCTTACTACCATATGCGCATTATGACTGGATCAAGGACTCGAGCTGCGTGATAAGAACTATTACGAACTCTACAGAGATAGTCTGTACCTCTTATAAATGTATGTGTATCCGTGTATTGGACGCCCTCAACAGCTAAACAAACAAATGAATCACTGCAAGATACAAATATATAAACCATCGATTTGCCGGCTTATAGGTCTTTCTCTCTCTATTTCTTACTCCATCCACCCTTGAGAAGGATTTACATCAAAGACTTCTACACACTATCCTCGGAAACCTCTATCACCACCAATATCACTAAGTCTTTCTTCTTGTTAACACAGCCTCACACAATGTGCCATCTAATCGATGTTGTCCTTGTCTGCTCTCGTTGCGGAGCATCAATTGGATTTGACTGGGATATGCGACGCTGCAGGACAGCGAGAGCGCAGGGAAGAGATAAGCGCTGCTCGGATGACAGATGCACTGAAGGGACTCGCAGAGACCATGTTTCCTGGCGTTCTTGTCAGATATGTGTTGATGCTTACAACAGGAGGCACAATCGGACATAGGACTTGGGTGTCTACTGGACAGTGAGATGAATTCTAGGGATTTCTTCTTTCTTGTCTAGCCCAATTGAATACGGGCGAATTATCAACATGATACCCGGGGCTCATATCTAAAGCTAAATGCATGACATGCGAAGTTGAATTTCTAATATTAGTGTTAAGTCCCTGCATTCCGTATCCTGGGTTATCTCATATCGGTGAGAACTTGTATCAAAGTTTAACGTACCGACTGTCCAGCGCCACAATTTATTTCACTTTAGCACACTCATGGCACTGCTAACACGGCAAGTTGAACCTACAGGGGTCGAGAATTAGTCTAGGTTGAGCCGACTGGGCACTCACGTAGCAATGTTGATGGGGGGATTAATTTGCATAAGGAAGTAACTTTTGGTTTGTTACTAACTATCGATGTTGTTAACTTCGGCAGATGAAGATTGGACTAGCTCAGCCCCGAGATGAAACTTGGATAGGTCGGAGACGTCAATCGCAAAGTTTACCTGCCCCTAAAAAGAAGAAAAGTTAAAATTCACAAGGTAAAGACACAGCATGATACACAATGAAGTTGCCAGCAATTCTCAGGTTGGCTATGCTAAGTACACGTGGAAGTGCAGAAAACAGAATGGCCGCTTCGTGTCTAGCATTGAATACAGCCAAGCAGATGCGCTTTGGCGCTAATCTTTCCATGCCACTAGCCCTACAGTCTCATTAGAAGGGTGAGATGCTTTAGTGCTCACCCGAAGCACCCGGAGACAAAGTTTGATAGGCCGTCACAGCCCAGCCCCCAGTATAACCTGCGCCATGTTGCGCAGAATACTTATACCTGTCCACACCTGTTGCTTGGCATGTGCCATGACATATTCTTATCTGCATTTTCCAACCTTACGTTTGAAACATGCTGTCCGCTGTTTTCAGTTTCTTGTCACTCCTTGCACTGGCTTTGGCCAAGTGCCACCGGCACGACAGCAACTTTGTACCAGACTACGTCCTAGAGGCTACTTTCGATGATATCAAGATCAATTGTGAAAGCAGACAATCAGTCATTTTCAATGGAACTTCTCCAGGGCCAACTCTTTATCTCAGGGAGGGGGAAACGACATGGGTCAGGGTCTATAACCGAATGTCCGATCAAAACCTCACAGTGGTAAGCAAGTTGGTGAAACGCTCTCAGACCATGTGGCTGATATGACGCCCTTAGCATTGGCATGGCCTGAGCCAGAAAACCGCACCTTTCTCAGACGGAACGCCCCTAGTCAGCCAATGGCCGATTCCTGCTCAGCACTTTTTCGACTACGAGATCAGGCCCGAGCGTGGAGATGCAGGAACATACTTTTACCATTCCCATGTCGGGTTTCAGAGCTTGACGGCCCATGGAGTTTTGATCGTCCGGGATGCCGAGCAGCCGCCCTACAGATATGACGACGACAGAACCCTAATTGTTGGCGATTACTACGCTGCATCAGACGAAAGTATCGTGTCTGGGCTTCTTGGTGATCCCTTCAAGTGGTCGGGCGAGCCGCAAGCTGTGTTGCTCTCAGGTAAGAGCGGCAACCAAACTTTCCATGCTGCCAAAGACCCGAGCTGTATGCCTCATATCATTGACGTCGATCCTGGCAAGACGTACCGTCTTCGAGTCATTGGCGCTACTGCGTTGTCCATGGTAAAGCTCGGCATCGAAGGTCACGACCAGCTTAAGGTGATCGAAGCCGACGGTTCTTACACCAAACCTGTGACAATCGACCATGCTCAAGTCTTTTCCGGTCAACGTTTTAGCTACCTCTTGAAGACGAGGTCGTTTGAGGAGGCTTGCAGCGGTGGTAAAGCGCAATTCTGGATTCGATACGAGAGTCGCGACCGACCAGCCCAGATTAACGGTTACGCTCTGCTGAGATATAGGTGTCGAGAAGCATACGCGTTGCCACATTCACTGCCGGGGACCTCGCCTGTCATACTACCCAATCTCACCAGGGACTATCTTGAATATGCTCTCGAAGGTCTATCAGAGGAGGTAAACAGGCAATTCCCTCGTTTGTCCGAAGTCACAAGAACGGTCAAAATTCAACTCAATCAGTTTCTCGGTACTGGAACTTATGAAAATGGCACGATAAACGGCACCCTATTGTGGGCGTAAGTACACTGGATCATCTCATGTTAAGGTATGCTAACGCTGAGATCTAGTCAAAACGGTCTTCCTTGGCAAGAAAATGTGCAGGCCGCACGCAACCAGGTTCCATATCTGATCCAAGTCTACGAGACCGGCAAGGCTCCCGACTACTCGCTCGCTCTCGAGCACGGCGGCTTTGACCCCAACTTAAAGGTCTTCCCTGCCAAGGTCGGCGAGGTCTTGGATATCGTATGGGAGAGCAACAACGGTCCCACAGGCGGCTGGGACTCTCACCCACTCCACAGTCACGGCCAGCATTATTGGGACTTGGGATCCGGAAATGGAACCTACAACGCTCATGAAAACGAAGGCCACTTTGAGAACTTTACGCCAGTCGTCCGAGACACTACCAACTTGTACAGATATGCAGTCAAGGGCGTGCCACACACGACTGCGGGCTGGAGGGCATGGAGAATCAGGGTCACCGAGGACGACATCGGTGCTTGGATGATGCACTGCCATATTTCACAGCATCAAACCATGGGAATGGCCACCGTCTGGGTTTTCGGTGAAGCTGCCGACATTTACAAGAAGTTTCCGGCACTGCCTTATGCGCAAGGCTATCTTGCCTTTGGCGGCAGTGCTTATGGAAATGACACATACGACCCTTTTGTGAATCATCACTTCGACGCTGAGAATTAATGAGATGGAACTAGGAGAGTTGAGTATATTGGCTGTGATGCCAGTGGCTTCAGCAAGTTTCTGAAGGTTGGTTTTCCACGTCAGCAAATAACTTAGATTCTTATTGCGAGGCAATTCAATTCAATGTTCTTGGTATGACTGAGCCCAGTCATCCCGGAGGCATACAATTTATAATATTAAGATATATAATCCTTCCCATGATACCACTTGAGTCGTTCCTCACGCAAAAAATATCAACATCTTGTTGATTATGCAAACCATACTTAGTGTTTATAAGTCTGCCCAGCTGCTATTCGTAATTCAGTTTAAATATGCCACCCAGATATTACCACTTATCGTGTTCCCCTCAAAAAGTCTGAGAGAAGGGCCGATTGCGGGCATTGAGGCTAATCCACGCCCGCTAAGCCGTATAATTAAAGTGCGCCTGGAGGAGAGGAAAACCGGGGTATCCGGGGTCCAGGCAAAGCGGGCTACGGTTATTTAACCCCGTTGCAATCAGATTTCACCAGACTCAACGTCATTGTTCCAATGTCATAAAAATCTCGTGTTGTCAAGTCATATCACCGCCTACCCTACAGTAAGTAAGTAACACGCGTCAAATTTTAATGCAACTAAAAAGCGGCATTGCATTATACAAGTTTTATTCTTTGTTTATTTCTCTATGGAGTAGCTAGGTTGAATGCAAATTTTAGAATTGTGGAAGAGAAACATACGAGCATTGCACGACCATGGAATTGAGCAGCCATTGGAAATATTTGTTCACTTGCGTGAACAATCATGCTAACTCTATTAGGCATGTGTAGCCGCAGGCGTCGACATGCTACAAAGCGTATTACTGAAATTAACGATTTAAAATGGTCGACCCAGCTATATGGGTCAAGATGATGATGGCTGGAATTTGCAAGGGAAGAGAACAAACTGCCTGCTTCTCATTAGGTCGAAGCCAGGATAATGCTCGTTGGCTGTGGTTTGTTTGGTCGTACGTAAGTAAGAGAAGTGCATACGGTAGAAGGCGGAGCCTCATTGATGGAGCGGAGCCGACACAATCCGATCGTGACGGCCCCTGCAGATTTGCTTCTTGATTGTCAGATCAGTTTTTCTAGAGTTGACTAAAACAGCGGAGCACAGAAGACGGAGTCATGACTCAATTTGGTATCCAGACATCTAACCGTCTCCAGTAGCCATCCCATCCGGTGATCTATTGACAGCTAACACCTGATATCAGGAGATATATGGCAGAGACAATTTGGCTAGACCCTGATGACCTCAAAAGTCTAGAAGAAGAAGAAAAAAAGGGATGAAGGAGGGAAGTTCAGCGCCACTGGACGGACTGACGGGCCAGTGCTGTATCAGACTTCACTAGCACAACGTTACTACTACCACTACGTAGCAGGACGGCTTCGTCGGCAAGCAGCTGCAGCATGCCCTTGTCGAACTGAACTTTATACCTCAGCCGCAGTACACGGAATACAAATTAGGAAGGTAGCTATATTTGAAGCCCGGCACTGCTGGATTAATCGCTAAAAACGAAAGACTGCAACCTCGATGGCGATGATGTGTGCGCAGCTTCGTTTCTCCGACGTGAGCCGAGATTATTCACGCTCTCCTCACTTGCCGCCAAAACGCGAGTAAGGCTGTCGCCCTGCCAAGACAGAGAGATGCGGCTGATGTTCCCATTGGAGGGGCTATAAGATGAACCACGCGTTACTGTAGCGGGCGTCTTATCCAACATCGCCTGCTTTCTCCTTTCGGAGCTGATGTTCCATATGGAAAAGCATTCCATCCTCTCGGGGTTCTAGCCAAGCCCAGCAACGCATAATAAGGGGTCGTCGAGCTAAACCATTTCAATAGCTTACTCTTCCGTCGAGCCAATCCCCGCACGATTCCCCATGGAGAAGAGTGGATGCCCCTCGGTTGGGCTCATGATGGCACTGCTTACTCACGACAACGAAAAATTTCCGCGTCGTCTCCTGACCAGACCAAGGATGGATGGATTTGATGAGGCTCTGTAGTGTAGTGTCTTGGCCTGCCCTGTTACCTAAATTATTGCGTTTCATGACCAGACGAATCTCCGGATATAGGATGGTAGCCGGTCGAGTATAGTACTAGAAGCTTACTACTGACGCATTGGATTCGTTAGGGCTGTTGGTAGAGGCCGTTTGAGCCACCAAACTGGCTTCTTTAGGTCCCTGACCCGGGATTCCCTGGTAGAATAGCTGGGCTGAGAAACGAGCGCGGTTTAGCCCATCTCGTGTAAATCTCCTTACGCGCTGCAGAGCCACACCTGAATGAAACATGTTTCCAATACGATCTATAAGAGCAACCTCATCCTTGTTTAATCTGTCAAAGCTTCTGGAATTCCCACGTGGAAGCATCCCGAGATCGTCGTAGAATCGTCATCTCGTCTCGAGCCATGGCTTCAACGCTCGTCCGCAGCGCCCCAAACTCAACACCAGACCCAATCTGGCAATTATCAAGCTAGCTCACTCTGGTCTGACGTTGCAAATCCACCGTCTCCAGACAAAACCGGTCCCCGCCTCCGCCATTGAGAGTGCCACGCCGAAGAACCGCCGTTATAGTAGCAACAGGTGAACCTGGGGTGCATGGGTCATTACCCCAGCATATCCGTGGGTGAAATGGGGCGTTAAGCAATTCCAGGTAAAAGGGCCACCATCGTATATAGGCCAGCAGGCGCAGGGCCGACCTGGAAACTTAATCTAGCGACGTCGATCCTTTTACTTTTGCCGCAAGGCATCCGTTCTTTTTAACATCGCTGCTCACTCATTTATCAGCCATGTTCGGCTCTGCCAAAGAGTCCTCAGCAAACGGTAGCAAGGACGAGATAGTCCTTCTACCTGTCGAGGCCAAATCTGGCATCCTTCGCGTCACCGAGATCGAGACAAAGGTCGACGGCCCTCAACAGTCTCCCGTACCGGACATCACATTCGATTTGCCAGACGACCACCCCAACAAGAATGCAGTCGAAGTACTATGGCTTCCTCGAGGGTCGCACAGCTCCGACGATACAGGAGAGAAGGTCCGGCGTGCTCTGAATAATGAGAAGGAGATGACAATAGTCAACTGTTTCAAGCAATACCCCAAAGCTATCTTTTGGTCGTTGCTACTGTTCCTTACTGTTGTCATGGAAGGTATTTAATACCTTTCTCACATCGTATGCATCTGCTAAAATACAATTCAGGGTTCGATAAGGCCCTTATCAGCTCGTTTGTTGCATTCCCAGCTTTCAGGCGTAGATATGGCGAGGTTTTCGAGACCGAGTCCGGGCCCATATACGAGATATCACCACTTTGGCAGACGGCCCTCCAGGTTTCCGCTATCGCCTGCGAGGCCCTTGGACTAATGATTCATGGATGGGTTACCTATAGCATTGGTTATAAAAAGATGATGCTCATTAGCTTGGCCTGGATGTGTGGTGCTGTCTTCCCCGCGTTCTTTGCCCACAACATTGGCGTTTTGGTTGCGTCTCAAGCTCTCTGCGGTATGTCTTGCCTGTTTTGGTCATTACTATTCGTGCTTCATTTTCCCTCTTAATGTCTCACACAGTGGTTGCTGCATTTGGTTCGTAAGACTAACCCGTCACTTTCAGGTATCTCATGGGGTGTTATCCAAACCCTCGCAGCTACGTATGCTGCTGAAGTAGTGCCGTCAGCCATTCGCGCTTGCCTGTTGAGTAACGTCAACATGTGCTGGGTTATCGGTCAACTCACCGCTACCGGAATTCTGCGCTCACTTGTCAACAACGATTCTGAGTGGTCATACCGTCTTCCATTCGCTCTGCAGTGGGCTTTTGCAGTTCCTCTTCTTATTGGTATTTGCTTTGCTCCAGAAAGCCCCTGTAAGTACTCTACTTCATCAAGCCAGCCGCTCAATAACTAACATGGGCATCCCAGGGTGGCTTATCCGTCGAGAGAGAAAGGTAGAGGCACGACATGCTCTCCAGCGTCTGACCAAGCAGTCGCACCTTGATATCGACGACACTATTGCCATTATGGAGCACACCAACCGGATCGAGCGGAAACTCAACTACGGAGGCTCAAGCTACACGGATCTTTTCAAAGGTGCAAATCTTCGACGAACAGAGATTTCATGCATGATCTGGTCATGTCAAGCACTCTGTGGTTGGATTCTTACAGGCTATGCTCCTTACTTTCTCGAGTCAGCTGGTTTTGATTCTGACAAATCATTCAGCCTTGCCACCGGTATGTATGGCATGGCTATGGTTGGAGGCATCATCTCTTGGTTTTTGCTCTCGCATATCGGACGCAGAAAATTGTATCTCACAGGCCTTGTTTCTGCAACTTTTCTGCTTTCTCTTGGTGGTATCCTTGCCGTTGTGCTGAGTGGCAGTGACACGCTGAACTGGTGTCTGGGTGCTATTCTCATCACCACCACATTCATTTACAACCTCACCATCGGTCCTACTTGCTACGTTATTGTGGCCGAACTTCCTTCTACCCGTCTTCGAGTCAAAACTATTGCCCTAGCACGGGTCATCTACAACATTTTCATGATAATCAACAACATCATCGTCCCGCAGATGCTCAACCCTACAGCGTGGAACATGCAAGGCAAATCATGCTTTATTTACGCGGCAACCGCTCTCCTTTGTCTGGTTTATTGCTACTTTCGACTGCCAGAAACTAAAGGCCTCTCCTACCTTGAGCTGGACATGCTCTTCGAGAAGGGGGCTCCAACTGCCAAGTTCAAGGAGTTGCAGGTTAGGCTGGCTAACTCAGCTTACTTGACGGTTGACAGGGCCGAGCGTATGAGGAATGCTTGGCACGGATGGCTTACCTACTCTTAATATTCCATATTCTTAATGTCTATCCCCCTGAAACTTCAATATCGTAGGTCTCCTGAACCTTTGCTTTTGATTTATAATTACTAGAATTTCTGAAACACTTTTTGTCATTCCTTTTTTGCACTTTCAACGACATCAGTGATTCACGCTCTACATCAACGATACTCGAGTGGTTGTTAGATCCTCAAGGGTCCAATATCTTGTCCTATCACAATTCCCTGTACAAATAGATGCTTTCCAGCCATAGCTTAGATATCTCATCAACTACTATATATACAGCCGAGCGGGGGTCGGTCAAGATCTTACTTTGACAAAGAATACAATGCTCCAAGACCTTCCATGCATATCTTATCTGATCACTCCCGGCTAGTTGATTGGCCCTGACCTCCTGATAAGTGGAGGTTAAAGTGGAATACCAATTTGACATGAAAATTCGTCAAATTCCCCCCTTAATTATTCTACACGCTAGTCTCTTTTAGTCACCGCATCCCTTCGTCTTTACCAGTTTCTCACCAAGAAACTAGGTTTGGTTTACAGTTGTTTCAATCTATGAAGCGTTACTCAGTCACATCTGAAAGAATCTGGTACAAGAAAGGCTGCTAGTTACGAATTCTCAGTCATGTCCGCCGAGGACTTGTATGCTCAGGGTGCAACCCAGGAGTATCTGGCCAATGCTCTCGATACTGATCGAATTACTGATGGGATAGAAGGTTCAAGTCATGGTAAGTTTAATCAATTGGATCATGTAAGATAGAATACTCATGTCACCTGCAGATCATCGCCCACCTATTCCCGGACCAAGTTGCGACATCTTCACCTTCACCGACGAAACAATCGTCCCTTCAACCCCGCCTGCAACTCACCCGTATCTCCTTGTCAATATTGGCTCCGGAGTATCTTTCTTTCAAGTTTCAGAGAATAACAAGTGCCAGCGTATCTCAGGATCATCATTCGGTGGCTCTGCCCTCTGTGGCCTGCTTCTTCTCCTCACCAGAGCCCGCAATTTCGAGGAGATGCTCGAAATGGCAGAGAAGGGAAACAATGCCAATGTCGATAAACTCATTGGAGATATCTATGGAATGGACTACAACCGGATAGGCATGAAGATGACGGCCGTTGCTTCCACGTTCTGCAAGGCTTTTAGCATGGAGCATCAACCAGAGCCTGAGCGGGAGGACACCGAAACATCTGCAGCAGACATCAAAACCTTCTCCAATGCTGATATATGCCATTCGCTCGTTTTTGCAGTCTTCAACAATATCGGCCAACTTGCTACTCTGCATAGCCGTATTCACAACAACCCAGACATCTACTTTACCGGACCATATGTTCGAGACTGCCAGTTGATCATCAGAACGCTCTGCATCGCGGTTCGGTATTACTCTGCGGGCGAGAAGAAGGCACATGTTGTTGTGAATCAGGGTCAAGTGGGTGACTTCAGCATCTAACGAACCTTCCAAGTAGAGTTTGGAGGACGGAAACCGAGGATATAATCGAGAAGTATAGACTAGCCAAAAGAGAAAGAGAAAATGACAAGATACCACAATAAAAACTAGATAAAATTCATTTCCATAGCTCTAAGGTATAAAATTAGTTCAGAGCCTCCCCTTGGTACTTGCTAGCAACAAGGTCTACAAGGTCTTTCGAAAGTGTCGTCTCGCTTTTCTCCCTGGTAAGCAGCCAGGGCTTAACAGCATTGTAATTACCCCTTCTTTTCAGCGTCATGAATTCAAAGAAAACCCATTTCATAACGTTCAAGTCTTTCAAGTGATTGCTGCCCTCATGCCAACACTCCTTCATCGAACCATGCTTCAGACGGATGCTGTAGTCTAGGATGATGCTTGCCACGCCAGCTGCTATTGGCGTAGAGCATGATGTACCCTGTTTCACGATATCAACCCTACCCCTTCCCAAAGCTTTAATCCCTTCGCCGGGAAAGGCAAAGTTGGGTCGATGAGACCTTTCCGTGGGACTGAAGTCACATCTCTTGTCACCGTGGCGATGAGAGTTGATGCAGAACACGCTTGACGATAACGATGCTGGGAAGCCAATGCTTTCTTCTTTGTTGTGCTTGTTGTTAGATGCGGCCGCAAACATGAGCACGTCGTGCTTTCGTGCATGTTCAATGGCTCGTCTAACGATTCGAGGTGACCTTTCTAAACTGAAGGACATGCTGATAATGTCTGCGTTCCATGTGTCAACTGCATGACGTATTGCCTTGTCAAGTGACATCTTGTTAGCTGGGTATACAAGAGGTTGTTATGAAAACATACATCTGCGACTCTTTTCGGTGTGCGATTCACTGCTTTCACACCCTCAAACACTCGAGCAACAAAGATCTTTCCAAACCTGATGGTCTGGATCAAGACGTCTACCATAAAGGTTCCATGACCTGCGTCGTCAACCAGCTTCTGACTGTTTTCGTTAACAAAGTCTTTCCAACCACCAAACACTATGCCGTCTCGACATTTAGTCTTGACTGTTTCGGTGCAACCAGAATCGATGATGACAATTTTCACCAGGTTGTCTCTGTCAGGTCCCTCTAGTGGGATCCGTGCTGGCGATAACTGATCTAGGTGGCGGTGCATCCTGTTCAGGAACTGGAGCCATTCTTCCCAGTGTTTCCTAACAACTGGGTTAGAGACGTCTGTCTTAGTTGTCATCGATGCCTTACATGCTTGTGTTCTGGTTACCCTCTGAATCTGCAAAGTCTTCGAGCGTGTAGTCGCTCTCCTCCAATTCCTCCTGGTAAACCTCCTCACTCTCGTGTTGAAGTGAAGCTAAGGAGTCTGGACGGAGACTCTTGGGTATCGAGGGTAGCTGAGCTTGATGAGATATGATTGGATCTTCTGGTTCTGTCGCTAGCAATGAACTAAAAGCATGGGCAACTCCTTGGCTCATGTCATAACCAACATCTTGAATGGCATTCTCTTTCAAGGGTGCTATAATGTGATGGTGGATATAGTTGAGCAGCTCCGGATCCGAATAATCGTCAAAACTGGCATTCGATCCTGGCTTACACTGAAAAGATTCCGGTTGAACGCACTTCTCCGCTATTTGAAGCAGTGTCGATTTGGGAGAATATCTCTTCCGACATTCCCTAATCAGGTTGCTCGCAAACTGCCAGAGCTGATTGGGATTAGAGTCGTGCTGAGTGGCTTCAAGCCTTGGATTTGACTTAAAAATCTCTGGTAAGCGGTCTCCAAGTATGAGCTTTGTTAATACAATCGCCACTCTTATCATTTGCGGATGATGGTGCATTGCATTCTCTTGTTGTTGCTTTCGTTGCTCTTGCTCCTCTGGGCTTAAAATTAGACGGCTTCCTCTTGTCCTCGTTATAAATGGCTTCCTTAGGTTAACCTTTAGCGATCCCTCGTGAGCTCCCTTGAGGCAAAAGAGTGAGATGTCTTTCATGGCCCAGTCAGCGTCTAGCCACTTGGTTCCAAACAGATGGACCAGACAATGCGTAAGAATAGCGGCCAGGATGAGCTTTTCCTTGTAACTAAGCTCCATACTATACACCAATTTCTGCAAGCAGACTTCCGTTGCTTCATTGCTGTTGTCTTGGTATATGGAATGAGACTTGGGCGGGGTTTCTGATGACTTCCACAGGACTCCGTCCTGTTCCAGACTGGTAGTGAAGCATATACTCTCATCTCCGTAGGACTCAAGCACTTTGCGGCGCTTCTTGGTAGGTGATTGCAGAGGAAACGTTGACCTGGGCCAGGGTTATTAATAAGAACGGCCGACACGCAGTACAGATGGAGAAAAGCAAAATACTCTTCAGTGCTTTCGTGGATCTTCATCTCCTGGGCAAATTTGCACTCGGGTCCGCATAGTACGATATGTAGTGGATTGGTGTTCATGGGCTCGGTGCACCAAGAATCCTCGAGAAGTAGCTTGATCGTGCTACAAGAGGCCAGCGTACTCGAATTCTGAGTTAAGCCTATTTTAGATGTTGCTGTCTTGGGAGGGTCCATAAAAGATTCGAATGTCCTATCGAGTCTATTACGAACCTCAGGAAACGCATGACGGTGTCCTGCAGTCTTTTTAGTTCGGAGTCGAGCCTCAAGAAGATCAAGAAGCGATTCCAGAGCTTTGATCAATTTTCGACCTGGGTGTTTGTGACCAGCTGGTACTATCAAGTCAACGGCTCTTCGAAGATGGCTTTGAATGTCAGCTTCCGGTAGTTGGTAAGCAAAATCGTATAACTTGAGTAGAGAGGGAACTTTGGCCAGACGCTCAGGAAAACGTATCGGGTCCTATGGGAATCCAGATTGGTTAACAGTTAAGGACCAATAGTAGACCAATGACACAGTTAAAAAAACAAACAGAGAGATATCGACCTACGTGAGTGAGCTGATTTGGTTCTAACTCTTTCCGTCCCTGAATATTTGTCAAGGCCTCTTTCGATATTATGTCGTCTATGAAACCTAGAGGGAGGACTCCTTTGAACTCCTCCCAAGTATCCCTTCTTCCTCCATTCTCAACCAAACTATCGAGTTGAAAAGAGATAAGACGAAACTGGTAGCGAATTGTTTGTAAAAAGTCCTCTGCTTTGCCTTTAGGTTTCTTGGTAAGCGCAGCCTTTGCAGCATCTCCTAAGATGGGCGTTGTCTGGCGCAATAGCTCAATATCGGTAAGATCTTTGAACGACATTTTGTCTGTTGGCTGAGGATGAGGCTAAGAGGCTTGGTTGGTAGTGAACCATCGTTGATTGTTGTCTTCCAGCCCGTGTCGAGCGATCTGCAGGCTTTACGAGAATGCGGCTGAGAAATCAGGCTGTCGGCTATGCTTGCCAATCAGTGGACAAAAAGCATATTATCTGCATGCAGCGATATTCGTCACATTCCCAAAAGGTTATAATGCATTCAGCTGAGCAACCATTATGATCTGAGGAACGGAATACCACAAATTGAGTGCGCGAAGCCCAATTTACAAATTATAAGTATATGTCTGTTCCATACACTTTCGTTCAGGCTTTTACTTGTGGCATAATCAGTCCATTTCGCTCACAATGACAAACACTCCCAAGGCGTGGAAATTCACTCGATCGAGAAACTACCAGCCTGAGGGTCTTCTCCGCCTGGGCCAGATCCTTTCTGACCCTAGCAACCCTATGAGCAGCATCGTCACTCGGTCAGGAAAACTCATTCCCGAACGCATTCAAGTCGACAGAAGCAGTTCCAATCCAAAGGTCAAGCGCTCCGAAGAGCTCGAAAGTCGGTTCAACGCATGGTCGACGCTTCTTGCAGATACCCTCAAACTTTCTGCAAACTCCAAAGCAATCTACAAATGGGTAGAAGACTGGAGTTTCGAGGAATTACACGGACAAGTGATGCCGTTTGACATTGCCTATGGAAAGGAAGCACTAAAGGACACGAACGTGGTGAGCTGGATAGAGAGTCAGTATTCTTTGACAAACCATTTCAAGCGTCTTTACATGGTGACGGGGATCAGGTGGGCCAAAGGTGCAAAACATGAGGAGACTCGAAGCTCGAACTTGGGAGCCGGATTCGCTGCCGGTGCAGATTTCGATGCTGCAGGTGCGCCATTAACGGTTGGATCTGACGCAATGGCGAGACGCTTACGGGAGAGTAGTGAGTCGTTCAGCCAGGCCACAGATTTTGTTTTCCAGTATGCATTGCACGAGATCAAGTACCGCGGGAAGTTCAAGGCTAAGCCGTATGACCACGGGGAGACGGAGTTCGAACAAGAGGATGAGGAGGATGAGACGTCACTTGAGATTGAAAGCCTCGATTTTCTCGAGTTCGGAAGCGAACCCCTCAATGAGGCTGAGGATGTGTACATGTAACCGTAAGATTAGGCAGCAGGGTCCAATAGAATGTCTAGGCAGAAGTGTCAGTGAAACCACGTTAATGCAAGACGGGTCAGAACGGGCCGGGCTCGCCGAGCCGAGTTATTGGGCAAGTCATAATAGACAGTGAGTGACTCAGAAGTACGGTATATCAGGCACAAATGGTGGCGTGGCTGAAGAGGGAGGTGACAACGTGCCTTCGATCCAATAAATCACGCACGTGACCTAGTTTGCCACAGCCACGCTCATCTTTCATGTGTCGTTTGACCGGGCGGCTGTACCTTGCTTACTTTTTCGTTCCTCAGCCTGATTACCTTCATCTCTGTGCTTTCAACCCATTTTGTCTTCATCAACGTCTCAATCACGACCTCAACGTCAGACTTTAGGATAAGAACCGAGCGCTTGTTTCTTCTAACCCTTTTATCTTGCAACTGAGACCTACGAGAACCTAAAAACAGAGCATTGAGCTACTTTTGTGGCTCTATTGCAAATGAAAGACTCGCCTAATTCTGCCTCACAAATCGCAGATAAATGGCAAATATGCCTGCAACTAGCTGGATCTCTATCCACAAAAATGCCACTTCGAGAATGGCTTTTGAAACGGATTCAGCAGTTGGAGGAATGGGGGCAAGAATACGGCGTTGTTGACAGCACATTCGACATGTCCCCGACCA
This sequence comes from Fusarium sublunatum, assembly GCA_013623665.1. Lineage (NCBI taxonomy): Eukaryota > Fungi > Ascomycota > Sordariomycetes > Hypocreales > Nectriaceae > Fusarium > Fusarium sublunatum. Next base: position 63,697 of record JABFFF010000044.1, read on the forward strand.
CAGCTAGAAGAAGCGCGTTCGAATTCTTAGAGGAGATTTTGGATATTCTTGTAGAACATCTGCAAAGTATAGCGCACGCTTCTACCTTGAACACAACTGACGTTAACACAGCTCTTGAGAGATGCCCTTCTAATATCTCAGCGCGAGATATGAGCCCAGATCAACGATCAGAATCTCGAACGGACCGGACTTCAAATAAGAGAAAGAGAGTACATAGGTCACTCAGTATGGTATCATACCCAAGCAAGATCAGGAAAAGATCCCTGAAATCATCGCCATCTTGCTTCGATCCTTTCACCAGATGGGGCGACGAAAGCACAAGCAGCATCTACTCTTACGACACCCCGAGCATGAAGCCTTCAGCTTCCAACCTTCAAGTACCCCAGCAAGGTGATATACAGTGGTGGGAAGTCCGCGAAAGCCAACAAATGGTGGACAATTTCATACGGCAGCTCTTCCATGTCACAAGATCTGTGCCCTTCAACGTCCCCAGGTCCTGCAACTATCGACTGGAAAACGAAACAACCTTCAAGGATCATGCATATCGCCAATCTCACAGAACTATTTCCAAGTTACTGCCACATGCTGAGCGTTTTATGTGGCACAGGATTTCAAGAGCGAGTTCTGCGAGATTAATGACGCTTGCCCAGTCTAAACATGAACTCCAATCTTCTTGGATTGAGCCTTACTATGGAGGACAGAGAATCCAATACGAAGGGCTCCGGAGGGTTCAATCTGAGCCTGACAGAACTACGAAGCCGCGATTAGACGAAATCGAGGAGATACATGCTTGCAAACGCTTAATGACATCCAAGACACCCTCAGACGTTATTACCAAGTCCCCCGAAGACACCGAGCTAGCTGGACTCTGTACCAGAAATGGGAAAGAACATGCGAATAATGAAAGCTCACATATTCAGCAAAGCCCGTCAAGTACGACTCCACTACAAGTGGTGCACGATCACGCGGTTCCAGCCTTTCAAGATTGTCTTTATGTATGCTTCGTCGAGGCATGTCCAAACCCATATACGTTATACGAGAATGCTTCAAGCTGGCAAGACCACATTCAGAGCAGTCACCCGGAGGTGACGAATGAGTCGATTTGGACCTGCAAAGCTTGGTCACATGCAGAAGAAATCCAGGGATATTGTCACTTTTCTACAGAGGAATACTTTCAGAAGCACATACACGAGTGTCACTACGCGTCTTTCAACGGCGATATGGAGTTGTTGAAGTTTATCACCGACGCTTCTTTCCAGCTTTCAATATTTAACAAAGACGATTTGGGATGTCCTCTGTGTTTAAGAGACGTCTCGCAAGAAAAAGACGGTAACAACTTGGCGCTATTGAGCCATGTCACAGAACATTTGAAAGAAGTCAGCCCTAGGGTTTTAAGCTCTGTTCCCAGTTACGAATTTGGGTTCGATATTATGACCAGCGGGTACCCTCAGATATCTGAAAGTATGCCAACAACCTATGAAGCGAGTGAGATAGGAGATAATGCCTGGATAAATGCATGTATATAGATATTTTAGATTTAGATCACACGGTTTGATTATCCCAACTGATTAAGCAGCGACCTCAAGCACGCAGCGGCCAGCAACTTGACCGGTAGCCAGCTTGTGAACCCACTCATCCAGATCTTCGAGCCTGCCTTTGGAGAGAATAGGCTGTGTTTGTTTAGTATGGTTGATCAACACAAGATATGATGAATACTTACGTGAACAAGACCTCGTGCGGTAAAGTCAAGAGCCTCCTCGACGTCCTTCAAACTCCCAGTGACACTTCCCACAATCTTTAGTCGGCGCAGGGCAACGGACATTGGGGGTGCACCAGCAAGGATAGTCGGATCCTGGGGAAGACCAACAGCAACAATCGTGCCATTGGGACGAAGATAGTTTGGTGCAGTCTCGTAAGCTGCGCGAGTTGCGGCTGTTACTATGACACCGTGAGCTCCGTATGTGGTAACCTTGAGGACCTCTGCGGCGACGTCTTGGGTCTTTTGGAAGTCGATATATACTTCAGACCCAAGTTTCATGCACAATTCGCGCTTCTGATCCCCGCCGTCGACGGCGATGACTCGCATTCCCATGGCCTTGGCATACTGGATTGCAAAATGGCCGAGACCACCGCCAGCTCCGGTGATGGTGATCCATTGTCCCGGTTTGACTTGAGACCTAGAACACTGAATCAGAATAGCCATTTTGACTTTCATCATGTGTCGTACCTCTTGCAGGCTGTGTACGCCGTGACTCCTCCACACATAATCGGACCAGCTTCCTCGTCTGACACGCCATCAGGTAGCTTCGAAGTATATCTTCCATCAGCAAGAACATACTCCTGGAATGTCCCGGCAGTGGAGAAGCCGCTGTTGACTTGCTTGGGACAGTGGACTTCATCATCACCATTCCTACAGAATTCGCACTCGCCGCAGGTGCTGGCAATCCACTTGACACCAGCGCGATCACCAATCTTCCATTTGTTCTCCATGCCTTGTCCGATGGCTACAACATTGCCGGCTCCTTCATGTCCAGCAATACCCTTGGAAGCATCCAACATGCTGATGCCAAAATCCTTCCAATCATTGTGCAAAAGTGACTTGTCAGATCCGCAGAGACCGGTCCAGGTGATCTTTACCAGAATCTGTCCAGGACCGGGGTTGGGGACATTGATCATCTCGATAGATGTGGTTGATTCTGGACCAACGCCTTGGCGGATGGCTGCACGCTGCTCAGAAGGGACATCTGAAGTCATTTTTCTATAATCAGTTGAGTCGAAGTCTTGGGATAGTAGGTCTTGTGTATGGGAAAAGGTTGAGGGGAAAGCAGAACAATTTCCTTTAGGACGTTGGACGACTTTAAACACCTTTCTGTCTCCTGACCTTAACCGAGGCAGTTCATAACTCAGGCCATAGTCATCCTGCATCTGCATACTCATCAGAGCATGAGAAGGACAAGGATCTGATCGAGACCATTGGGCAAGAGGCACATGAGGTGATGCATGGTGGATCGAGCAATCAGTTATCGTTATCTCTGATAGGACTTTTAAATAACACATCTAATAATGAGGCACGGGTGAGGGGGTAATACTCATAATGCTTGACGTCAATATGCCCGTTGGACCGAGACATGCATAAACAATGAGTAAGGAGTGCGGGGAAGCCAGTTCAGCAACGTTATCCTCCATCTTGGCTTGCTTCGTCAGGATTGAGTACTTTTCGCGCTCTTGATTGTGAAGTAACTGGTCTTGGTAATCCTCTATCGACCACGTCCCTCTATTGCGGACATTATCGATGGAAACAGGCCCAAGTCTGCCACTGGTATCGTGATTCATCAAGAGAAAGAACTTTCCTGTTCTCGAGAAGAAAAGAATCCAGGTCTTCGTAACTTCCTTTCAACTCAATCTTGTACCGTTCTTCCATCTCCTCAAGCTTTTTCTTATACATGTCCAAGTCTGCCATCTTTTTCGCCACAAATGATTTGATGTCCTCCTCTGGAATGGCGGCTGCGAGTTCATCCCAATCTTTTGTCTCTTCCCGGAGTTTTACAAACGGTACACACGTCGGTCCGTTGAAGCCAGGTAGAAGAATGAAGTGAAACCACTGACGGCCATCTTTTCGGCACTCATGCAGCATTGCTGAAGGCTTCTGACTTTGAGCGACGCCATCTCCAAGAATCTTTGTCTCTTCCTCCTCCAGTATCCGAGTGTATAGTTCCAGATGTTTGTTGAATCTGGCAAACCGCTCATCAACCGAGGCCCAAATATTTGGAGACTCAATCAAAAGCCACGGCGGTGTAGAGTTGACAAGTTGTGCTGGCGCAGTATACGACCACTCCCAGTCAATCACACCAATAACTTTGAGATCCTCTTCATTGTTGACAATCATGTTTGTAGGCTGGAAATCGTCACAAATGAGCTTGAACGGATCAGCATCATGGTCTGGTAGAACATAGCGAGAGACCAAGACCTTCATGATGTTGAAGTAGATATACTTTTCTCGTGCGTCATGCTCATCGTCGACTGAGTTTGGCTGTTGGTGTAGATGCCGCAAGTCTCCATCAATGATGTGGTGGAAATACTCGGTCGTAGATGTATATGTCTTGTTACGAGGGTCTGGGCGGCTGTGTAAGAGAATATCCCGGACATGGAAGATTAGGCACTTACCAAAAACATCGATTCCGCCTTCTAAAAGAAAGTCATGCGCTTTCTTCGTCATGGGCCGCGAACGAACCTCAGGAAGGACACCATCTGAGCCGATTTCAGAGTTCAAGGTTAGACTACCAATGTGGGAGAAGTCAAGCTTCTGGAGCTCAAGTGAAAAGACAGCCATCTGACGAAACAGGGTCTCGACAGATCTTTTACCAACATCCTCTCGCATAATCCTGGCATCAGGAGCTTGAAGAATATCACTGACACCAACGCCTTCAATCAAGTCCATCATGATAAAGGGACCGATTCCGAGGATGTTATCGGCCGCCAGTCCCCAAGCCTTGACTTCTGGAATTGGTATCGAGGTTTGCTGTCGAATGAGCTTCATTGTAGCCACTTCGATTTCAGTCTTCTCGTCTGCGTTGATGACTTTCCCAACCATAGGGAAGCGTGCAATCCATTTCTCTCCATTTTCGAACTCTACCTTGCAGCTCATGTTGCGTGCTCCACGACTGTCGTCAAGTTTGTTCGTGATCAGCTTGCAGGGCAGGCCATCTGGATGAAACGTGGAGACCCAGTCCGTGAGTTCATGTTATCGTGCGTGTCTACTGTCAGTATAATGATGAAATTTTGTGGTCACATTTCACAAATGCATACGAGATACTGAAGTAAAACAATGTTCTATACATATAATTAAAGCATCATAGCAAATCTCTATAATTTATTTTTACTTTCTCCCCATGTTTCTCTAGTGTTTCACGGCTTACTAACCTGCGGCCCCTTTTATGCTGTTGCTCCGTTGATAACGTTAATTTGCACTAGCTGAAATTAAGGAGTGGAGACGGGAAAATGCAATTTCTTAAAACCTCCTTTTGACACTTCAATCATTCACGACATTGAAGATCAGATAATTAAAAATGCACATATATCGAGACGAATATCAAGATGGACACTCGGGCAATGGCTCGCCGACCAACAAATATGGCCAAGAGATAATACGCCGTTTCGATCCATCATGGAGCTATGCGCACTGCGACATACCCAAGCACCAACTTATTACGTATAATGCCTTCAAGGGCATCTCTCAGCTGCAAACCATCTCCCCAAGAACAGGGACCATCGTGAGAGACAACTCCACCGCAGTCATACACATCGACGGCGCCTGTCGCGGCAACGGCACTCGCTCGGCTCAGGGCTCCTGGGGTGTCTTCTTTGGCCCCCAGTCTCCCTTCAACTGGTGCGGTCTTCTTCCCTGCAACGCCCCACAGACGAGCAGTTGCGGTGAGATAGTTGCTCTAGCGCGAGCACTTGACATTGTCGAGGACGAGCTCCTCATGGACTTTTCCCTGCGCAAGATCTACATCGTGTCCGACTCTATGTACTTGGTTCGTGCCATGTCGGAGTGGATGCAACAGTGGACCAACAACCGAGGAAGAAGATCTGATGGGCAGCCGGTGGCTCATTGGGCAGCTTGGAGGGATATTCGAGATAGGATCGATGAGATGACTTATGGCGAGAATGGGGGTCTTGAGTTTAAGTTTTGGCATGTACCGAGGGAGAGAAACAAGGATGCTGACGATCTTGCGAACCTCGCTTTTACGAGATATTATTAGTACGAAACTTGATGTCAGATGAGAGACACCGGGGCAGGGAGAAGTTTGGTTGGATTGTTGCACTGGATCACTGTACAGTAAACACAAGGATGTAAGAATAGGTTATTTGTATCATACACTTTCACATTTCATTAGACTAACAGCTTTGGACTAATACCCATGGGCCTCTCCCCTGGTTCCCAGCACCAGTCTCAAGTGAGATAGATAGCTCATTCTTGTCCCAGCAGGATGAAGCTATCACCACTTGAGAATCACCTTTGACCCAATCAACACGGCGGCGGCTATCCCAAGATACATGTTCTCATTAGATCATTTAGTTGCAAGCATCAGCCGCATCAGACCCATCCTGACTGTTGGCCTGTCCACCTTGGCTGTCTTGCTTTCAGTGCCCATTGCCGTTGCCGTTGCCGTTGCCGCCAGCATTGGTACCATCTCCTCCAGCAGCACCCCCAGCAGCGCCGCCATTGGCATCGCCGTTTGCATCACCAGCAGCATCTCCAGCGGCATCTCCAGCGGCATCGCCATTAGCATCATTGCCAGCATCACCGTTTCCGTCCTGAGCAGCGTCGTCGTTTGAGCCGTCATCACCAGAGCCATCAGCACCGTTTCCTCCATTGTTGCCAGCAGCATCTCCATTTGCGTTGCCGTTATCGTTGCCTTTGCCGTTGTTGTTGCCATTTCCATTGCCGGCAGCATCTCCAGCGTTGTCATTGGCGTTTCCATCTTGACCATTGGCATTGCCATCATGGCCATTAGAAGCATCCTGGTTGCCATTCTCCGCGTTGCCCCCGTTGTTGTTAGCAGCATCTCCTCCGTTGTTCCCATTGCCGTTGCCAGCTCCGTCGTCATTGCCGGAGTCGTTGTTGTTGTTGTTGTTTTTGTTATTGTTGTTGTTGCCATTGTTCGCGTTGCAACCCTGAGTCTCAGCAGGCGCAGCGGCTTGGCTAGTAGTGGCTGCTTCGGTCTGGTTGCCAGCTGTAGCGCCAGTTTTAGTAGCGGCTTCGGTCTGATCAGCAGCAGCTGAGGTAGTCTGTGTCTCAGTGGCAGCACCATTTCCATTGCCCGCGTCGTTTCCATTACCGCCGTCGTTACCGTTACCAGCGTCATTACCGTTGCCAGCTTGGTTGTCTTCGCCATCTTGATTGTCATTGTTGCCCTGGTTTCCTTGGTTGTCTTGGCCTTGATCTCCTTGACCGCCTTGGCCATTGTTTCCCTGACCGTCTTGGTTTTGGTCTCCTTGACCATCTTGACCATCCTCATTCTGTTGGTCTTCCTGATCGTCTCCGTTTCCTTGGCCGTCCTGACCTTGGTTCCCTTGGTCACCTTGGCCTTGCTTTCCCTGCAAAAGGTTCTTTTCATAATCAGCCAGCTGCGTTACATGAACAGGAACAGAACTTACCTCCAGTGCACTTTCGAGATTGCCAAGTAGCGGTCGACCAGCCGCTGGTAGAGCCGCAGCAGCCATCAAAGTCTAATTCTCCTGTTAGGTTGACGCTTAACACGTATAAACGAGGGACTCACGCCGTATTTTGCGGTAAGAGAATGGCCTGTCCTACCATCACCTGAGAAAGCCTGAGCGGCGAGGATACCGACAACGATGTTGGAAAAATACATCTTGGCGAAGTGTATAGTTACGAGTGTGAGGGAGGATTGCTGGCCAGCAGTCTAGAAAAGAACAAAAAAGTGACTGAAGTAAGAGGACTAGCCCAGAGAGTGATGAAAAGAAATAGACAAAGAGATGTCGCGTCAAGCGAGCTGGTGTGGTTGATGAAAGAGGGATGAGTTGAGTGATAGAAATTCATCTGGAGTGAACATGCCAAGCTTTTATAGAACTCTTCCGAAAGCTTATGACACGTTTCTACTTGAACATCTTAAAATAGATTGGAAGACATCACATCGTTCAGGAGTCTGAACGAGACAGTTAATCCCAGGTTGGTTCCTTACAGCTGCAGCGGTTACCAGCCTCTCTGGGTTCGATCGACAACTAAAAAGTAAAGAGGCTGGTGATTGACACATTTCTCAAACTGTAGATCGATACTGAGCGCTAACAAGTCAAGCTCCTGTGATGTTGAGTTGTGAAACTCAGATCATGTCTATACACGCGATTTCGAAAGAACTGCAACGCCCACGCGTAAGGGGTAGTCAGGATCTGATATCATCCAAGTGACAGAGTAGTATTTTGTCGATAAGCATTCGCCAAGTGTTTAGTTTCACTTTTTCTTATGACCCCGGGTCTGCAACAACCCCTGGCATGCCCACTACGCCAAGTGCTTCAGGTCGTTTGCGGATAGTCTGGAGCCGGGTTACAGACGACTACCCTTGTTCTTTAATCCTCAAACTGCTGATTTACCTTTTGTTTCAGCACTGCATCACCTTTTGCAGTAAGGTTGCAAAGTAAAATCCACATAAGCTCATCACTACAAGTTTGATGCTCTTGCAGAGTCGCATTCAGTACTTGCGCCGTCACATTCCATGTTTCACCATCATGTCTGTTGTATCCAAGCTGGATTACATATAATATACAGTCATTCCTGTTTCACACGAAAATAGCAACCCGAGAAACCGGAGAGTCGATGCGCCGTGCCCAGTGACAGCTGGCTGTAGTGCTATTGGTACGAAGACATTAAAAAACAAAACTTCAATTTGCTGAGTCCCGTTGTTTCTAACCTTGACACAGTCGTAAATCATCATTTCTCAATTACCAGGCCAGCAGCATGCCCGTCCCTGCCAATACTCCCAGAGCCAAGCCAAGCACACTCACAACACCTGGTCGAGAAGAAGTAGTTGAAGCTGCATTCTCATTATTTTCATCTTGCTCTTCTTCCTCATCCTCACCGTCTCCATTCTCCTCGGTCTTGTTTAGATCGGAACTCTTATAAATAAGAGGCACTGCAGGGACGTAAGTTGCCAGGGCAACATCGGCCGAGAAACCCGAACGAGTCAGTAAGTCGTCCGTCACAACTGTGCTCGCAGCCGCAGTCTCAGGAACAAGAGTAATGAGATCCTCTGTTAACGCAGTACCGTCCAGAGTATAGACAATGGATACAGAGTGTGGAGAGAAGCTCATGCAATACTCAGAATAGCTGAATGAACTTGCTGGGCCGAGAGTAGAAACACACCAGCCGTTGGCGTCTCCTTTATAGTCTCTGAAGAATAGTCAGTCCGTAGAATTGAGAGCTCATTAGCTGTTCATGGCTTACGTTGGGCAGCAATATGCCAGTGTCTCTGACTCATCCAAGATCTCAGACCAAAACTTGGTTGCCTTGAGAGTCGGCATCTCGATTCGAGACTCTGTAAAGACACCTGACATGCTGAGGCTGTTTTCTCCAGCATGGACCAACGCTCCAACAGTTTCCCATCCTGAAGGACATGCAATGCCAGGTGAGAAGTACCAGTAGTTTCCTTGGACAGAGCCCGTGGTCTGCTGCACGATGGAGTCTCGGCTGCTGCCGCTAGGGAAACAATCGCTATAGCCATTGTTTCCGCACGTGAGGTACCTCGCCCAGTCATGAACGGACGATCCATTGACGAACGCAAGGTGATCCGTAGCAGTGGCGCATGACGACGGAGCTGTGTAGGTGGTCGTCAGTGGACCCAGGTTATGGGCTTCAAAGCCAAAGTACTCTGTTGCAGTAGGCATCTTGATGTTTGAGCTGAGAGATTGTGTAAGGCTGAACTAACTGCGCGGGGACTAAGAGGTTTTAAACCAAGATAGCTGCCAAGGAGCCAAGAAGTAAGATTACCATCGACCTATGAAACCTGCCAACAGAGAGACACATTTATTTCGTTTATTGGCTAAAGGTCTCCTTGGCAGTCGCTTCCAAGGTCATAGTGAGCGTCAGATGACAATTCGGCCATTCCTCAATGTAGCCAGTTTTATGTGAATCTCCATTCTTCACTATGTGGCGATACCTAGTTTTAGGGTAGAGGATTAGAGTCAGTTTGGGCCAATTCTCCAGGTTCATCCAAAGGCAGGCCACTTCACAGTGAACCGGACTAAATGCTTGCCAAGGGCTGAAAAAAGCAACAAGTTCTACCAAGGATGTTTAACGAAGCGGCCGTATCAGTGTCCAGATAACATAACGACCAAGTCCTGTTGGGAGTGAGTGTTCCTCTGTAGGCGTTTCGCGACTGCGCGCCTACGCAACATTTTCTTGACACTATATACGATTGCGACCGAGACAATGCTGCCATCAAAGACACAATGAGCCTGAAAACAATGTCTGTCATCGGAGCTAGGTTCTAAATGACGTGTGACGATTGCCAACATACTCGACCAACAAGGCTATAGCCCATTGGGATAAGCTCTAGGGTCATGACACAAGCCAAGAAATTATATAGCGATCTGACCAACATTCTTCGAGAGGATCTAAACATATGATACACAATCGAACGAAGTCCTTGTTCCACCAGGATTTCCAACCTTAACCTTCGAACATCATCATAGCTCCAATTGCCCTCGTTAGTCATTTGTTCCTTACTAAAAGGCCTTCTTCCAGTACATGGATACTATCAAACAAATATTCCCATTCTCTACAGAGACTCCTAATACGTCAGTAGTCCATCATTAACGGCCGATACAACGTTGCTAAATGGATGAAGTTTATTGTAACAGCGAAGATCAATGGAATAGCAAAGTAAAGTGCGGTGATTGTATCTGCTCGTCGTGCCGCGTCAAATTGATCAATAGCATAGTAGGTGTCTACCACAAAAATGAAGCTAAACGCTTGGAGCGCGGCTGTGGGCTATTGCACAGGCTGGAGTCTGATCCCGGAATAGCCGACAGTAGTAGCCTATAGTAGTAACAATCCATAGCCTTTGATATCGCTCCCATAATCTGGACTTAATGTTTGTGCAAAACTGTTCTTGAGCTCTCAAGTGATCGGGACGAGACTTGAAGTTGAAGCTCTACAATATGATGAGTTAATAGCTCATATCAATTTGACCACCTTTCCCTTGAGAGGCTTATCGCAGGCACGTAGGTCGCCACTGTGGCTTGTAAGACAATCTCGGCATTCTCGGACACTAGGATGTGATATGCAGCGCGGGATAAACACAACGTGACATTTTGATGATATATTCCAAAAGTGGGCCGTTGATTAGCATGGGTCTCCCCTTTTTGTTCTATATGCCGACTTTCAACGGATAACTCGGCTGGATGGAAATGTAAACTTAATCTTCCCGGTACTATCAGGAATTGACACACTCAGTAGGTCTTGTTATTATCCAGATCTTGAAGTTCGATATGCCGCTTAAAACCATCAAATGTCCAGTTATTTATCTCTATCAACTTTCATGAAAGACAGTGCTATAATTCTCTTTGTTGTCACTGGACTTCTCATATCTTAAATGCGCATGTCCCGCCTCAGACTATGAAAGATTGATTGCCTTATTGCCGTGACTACCCTTGCAAGAGAATTAAGAAATGGGTTAAATTACAAATATAATCCTCACTGGTCAAGTCTTTGTCTTGTTTCATCCGCTTCGTATACGAGGTCGTCGCGCCTGTTATATAACTTAGTTTGCTGTCTTGTATCAGATACCGTAATATCTTACAACTAATGCAGCTTTTAAGTTAGATCCGCCATTTCCACCAATCAATATCTATTAATACCTAAGAGGCTTTCGGTCTTTTATGCTTACTATATCCGCCAATCGTCAGCAGCTATATATCACCTAACCCAGGGGCGCTCAATGCCGCGCTAACCGTGACGAATTTCGTGAGATATTACGGTATATAAACCTACCACGAATCCTTCCATCCGTCAAAATAACTTTTTTTGTCAAAGTCGCTTGCTCTACAGATACTTGGACTGTTACACTTACGCCCTCGGCTACACTTCTAGTCCTCATAACTTATAATCTTCCAACAACATTCCACCATGAAGATCGCGCCGGCGGCTGTCATTCTCTTCGCTGCACTTGGTTACGCCTCCTGGGTCCCGAGCTCTGGTGGTTGTAGAACCGAGGTTGCCTGTAGCAGTGGACATTGCGAGCCACGCCTCCACGTAAGAAAGAATGTAGAACTTGTCCTATTGCTAGGCTAACAATACTGTATAGATGTGTCATGACAACCCTTGCGGCCCTGTGAGGAGTACATCACCACGACCTGGAATCGTTTCCTCTAACTTGTTAAATTTAGGGACAAAGGTGTAAAAGCAATTGGTGCGATAACTGTCACCAGATAAACGGCGGTCAATCATGCCAAGTAAGTACCATTTGTTTTCGGCATGATCAAATAAAAGCTAACCTAAGGACAGACATGCCATATTTCTTGTGTAAGTACTCTAGACTGACCCCACCAAACCCTCTGTTTCTAATAATCTCCCAGTGCCCTCCATAAGCCTTGTCGTTTGAGTTCCATTTTATTGATGGCGCTGCGACGGAGGACTTGTGGAAAATATGCCGCTGGTCAACTCACATCTGAAGATGATGTGAACTTTACGTATGGCATTTCTCTTATGAGACATTGGGTGTATTCTCCATCTTCAGTACTTGTAATATATTCTGTTCTCTTGAATTTTGTTCTTAAACTAGGTACAATCCGATCCATGGCTCGTGGCTATGTTGAGCTGGGTTAGCAGCCGTTGACATACAACAGACATCACAAAGTCTCGTCTTATATAAAGCAATGCAATGTAAAAGACTCTCGAGATGTGTTGCAACACGGTTTTGGTCACTTATTATTCCTATACTTTTGAGAAATTTATGGACGTATATTAGATGGAGTTCAACATCTTGTGACCTGACGAGGCCGTTATTGCCATTCAATTCCCGGGGCCTCGGGTCGTAGGAGCCGACGGTAACCATGTCTCCTCTCAAGCTTAGTCTCGGCTCCGATTTCTCCTCAGCTCAGTTGACATGCTACGTACAGCATAGCCATGGAACCTAAAAGGTATCAAGACCGACGACGTCGCCAGCAGCGAAAAGCCTGTGACTTATGTCGTCGTCGAAAGGTCCGCTGCGATATTATCGACCGACCTTCAGGGCCATGCTCGGTCTGTGAAAAGTCGGGGTTCGAATGTCGGTAGGTTTTTGTTGGTTGCGGCTCCGAGACTGCAGCCGCGTGCCTCTTCCTCTTCCTCTTGAACAAGCTGACCCTTGCACAGCTCAACGGCTAAATGGGCGACACCTCGTCGCAGTTCGACTGTTTCAAGACGCGGCTATGGACGAAATACAGCAAGTCCATCGCCAAGGGTATCTCCCCCGGTTCCGGAGCCCGGAGCCGTTGAGTCCCGGGATCATCATGTCTCGCTTCTCGGACCCGAGCAACCGCCAACGCAACCTGAACAGACATCATCCAACACCGAACCTCATACCGACGGTCAAGAGCAGCTCGCTCGTGAAGGCCTCGCCCGGTTCTTCAAGCACGGTATCGGTGCTGCCGCTTGGGCCGTCTTTGCCTCTACCAAAAGCTTCCGTATAGCATACGTCGGCACAGCCGTGTCCAATCTAGTCCATTTAGTCGACTTGCACCGTTCATTTCGACAACCTTATTCTTCTATCCTTGGAGACACAGAGCTTCCATTATCTGCACCAGCAGGACCAGATACCCATGGCTCATTCCCAGAATCTGCGGCTGATGGGAGCACGGGAAGTGATAGGATAGCAGGCGGTAAGCCACTACACTATCCATATCCTCCCATCCGACAAGTCAAGTCATGGAAGCCTACCTCGGACACTTGGGGCATGACAAAAGATCTCGTGACCGAGGTATCTTCATTCCCCGCCCAGGAAGTACGCGATGCTCTAGTGGCAGCCTACTTTGACCACATCCATCCATTTCTCCCCATAGTATCAAAGCCAGAGTTCATCGCCCGTTACCGCACACCAGACAATCCTCCTCCATTACTGCTATTCCAATCTGTTTTGATGGCTGGGGCACATGCATGTTCACATCCACTCGTCGCCAACGACCGCCATGCAGTTCAGAACATCCTGTTTCGGCGGGCCAGTATGCTCTACCATATGCGTCACGAATCTGACAGAATGCATCTCCTCCAAGCAGCAGTCTTATTCACCTGGCATATAGGTGACGGGGATACAGTCGCTGGTGGTCCATGGTACTGGGCTGGTATAGCAGTCCGCATAGGTTGCGGTCTCGGCGCACACCGAAGAAGCTCGCAGCTTCCAGCTATCGAGATGGCTCAGTATCGACGGTGCTGGTGGTCAGCCTTTTTCTGTGAGGTCTTTTCAGCTCTTGAGACTGGAAGACCTTGTGCAGTTCGAGCTGAAGACATAGACCAACAGCCTCTCTGCAAGGAGGACATGACTGACACGCCAAGCACAGATCAGTCAATAGACGGCGTAAACCCTGATTTTCTGAACCATCTGGTTGAGTTGGCCTATATCGGTCTAGACGTCATTGCGTTGAACGCGCCCGCAAGAGACCGTCTCATAGATGTTGCCTCCATCGATGCGCGTCTGGGTTTATGGTCACTCCGCTCAGGCATCTCATCAGTTGCAGAGGACGACGACTCTTGGACATGCCATCTGCGCATGCACTACAATCTCCTGCTATTGCATCTTCACCGAAATCTACACGAGACAAGCAGTCAATCTATCTGCTCAGCGGCTGCGCAAGCCATCGTCACCTCTCTCGAGAAGCTGTCAGCCCGCGATGAGCTTCGACAATGTCACTTCACCTCTGTCAGCGCCGTAACCGCAGCAGGTATCCAATTCGCGGGTGAGATCCGCGCAGCTGTGACATCGCAGACGTTTCTAGTTGCTATCAATGCATTAGAGCGGCTGTCGCGTTTGCTGAGGTCAACCATGATGTTGGCACGACACTGGCCGAATGCGGAGGCTGTGCATAGCGTATTTGAGGAGCTTCATCGCGAGTATGAGACGCTTGTCACGCAGCATTTGCAGGGTGAGCAGGTCATGGTCCCGGAGAGTCCTCCTGATTGGAATAGGCTGCTTGGAGGTGAGGGATTGCAGCAGTTTAATAATCTCACATCGGACCAGGACTGGATGAACATTAATAGCTGGACGGACTTATTATAATAGCACTTTTAATGCCACTTGGGCATTATACACAGCAACCTTCAGCAACGCTCTTGTTGGACAACTGATTCACCTTTAGTGCAGCCACTTCTCAACGGTCAATTATAATGTGACGTTACGAACCACTACCAAGCAGGGCATGAAATTGGTTAAGTCTATTTAAGCCATCATTGTTTAAATAATTCTTTAGGGATAGGTATGACGATTCTCGGAGAAGCATGATTCATGTAATCATACCAAATACCCACGAGATCGGGTGTATTACAAGGAGAAAGATGGATCGGCGAGAACTTCTTTTTGACCGAAGCGAGTCTCGCCGAAAACCGGCTCACGTCATGACTGACATCTCAGACAGGGGCAGTCTGGTGTACCGCGTTTCTATGTCCAGCAAGGCAGTTTTCGGCCCTGTTTCACGGAGATGCAAGACCGTGCTTCCACCTGTTGCTTGAACTTACGATCCAGGATGGAAAAAGCATCCTTGTTCTCGGCCCTTGTTCCGCCCGAACCCTTGTCTGCTACATGCGGCAGAACATCCTAGCCCAGCCCAAACCAAGAGGTGTAAACACCAAAATTCAATGTCAAAAGAGATGATGAAAGTAGAAATATTACTCTAGATAGTATTAAGTAGTCTAATATGGTAGAGATGATAAGTAACTCTATCCATCTTGTCTATCCTTTTGTTTAACCCAAACTTTTATCCCGGGGTATCTCTAAATGTAAGCCAAACTAGTACTCCCATCTCTAAAATGATTGCCGTCTCAATGATCATCTGCATCTTCGTCCTTTCCAGTATACATGATATCTCGTACAAATACCGCTCTCATATTAAAAGAGAAGACGACAAGAAATGTGATGACGAGAAGAATGGTCATGCCACTCGCAGCCCAAAGAATACCATCACACTTGAATTCGTTGCCAATAGAAATTGTAGCAAGCGTGAATCCAGTGTTGGGAAAGACCATAGGCCACCAGCCAAGATGAAAGTACTTGGGCGGAGATGAAGCCACAGCCACGACTGCAATGAGGAACCACCATAGACTCAACGCCCAGAGAAACACTGCGCATAAAAGAGCTACTGTACGGACAGTGTCGACATTGAGAGCGAGGTTATCAGCGCCAGAGATGGTCTTGGGGAGTGCATTGGCCATTCCGATGAGAGCTAAGGCTGTGAAAGCCGGTGGGCCAACGTTCATAAAGAGTCCAGTGCGATGCTCGCGGTCGGGCAGACCAGACTGCATGAGCCGACCGATCATGTGAGCATACATCATCATGGAGACGCAAAAGCCAAGGCCTTGGCAGGTCAGGCCAGCGAAAATGATGGGGAGGGGCTTAAGATGGCTCTGCGTGTCGAGGATGACGGTTGCGACAGTACCAGCCAGCATGACTGGGAATATGGGCAGCAACCAGCTGGGCATCATGGTCTGCAGACTAAAGCTATGTCCTGCAAAGAGGTACGAGTACTGCCAAATAGCTAGGGTGAAGGTCACGACGACATATACCCAAAAGATAGTCTCAGTTGCCCAGACGTACGAAGCGTCGTTCTTGGGGATGAGATATCGCTGGGTGCTGGTGATGAGGGAGGCTATAGCTAGGAAGAATGTCGGGAAGAGGAATGCCTCCCGATGATGAGTGACAGATTTGGTGAGGTCGCCAGGGTTGAATAAGAAGCGACATGTTATGGCGATGCAGCAGAGGCTGAAGATGAGGAGGTTGATGAAGTAGAGCACCGTTCCAATGGTTCTCAAACCAGGGAATTGATGAGGCTGGACATGGATGAGCAGTGCTAGACCGCCTGCACTCATAGGTAGAGTAAACCAGGCCCATGTGAAATGATGCAGCCGTTGTCGGAAAGAGAGTGTTTGCTGGGACTCGGTTTTGGGGTTGAGGCTGTCATCTTTGGTGCCCTTTTCCAGTAGCGAAGGGAGATCTGCTGCTGCTTTGGCTGTGTGGTGCTTGAGAAAGGCATGGGGATCGTGTTCTGCTGGCGGTGTTGGTGTTGTTGCAAAGTCGAGTGAATTGCGACGAGTGGGCGTGTTGGAGTCAGTCCAGGGGACTTCTAGATCTCGAATGCGATCCATGACGTGGTGTTTAATGTGTTTGCTGAAGCGCAATCATTGAATGCAAATGAAGATGCTGAGCAGAATGAAGCAATTCCAAGGTAAAAGTAGCGACGCGACATATTTATAACCACTATAAAAAAAAAAGAATTATCTCCTAGTCGGCTCATATCCTCTCGCCAACAGGGGCCATCACGAAGAGTACGAATCATGAAAGCATAAAATCTCGTGATGAAGCCGTGACTGGAAGCGGTAGAGGCTCCTTTTCCCTGCCCAAAAGCGGGTTCCAGAACCAAATGCCGTTGGCATTGAGGCTCATCGGGTGCTGGTACAGGGGACAGGCCCTAAAAATGGGGGCCTGTAGGTTCCAGATTGGGTGAGCATCATCCAACTAGAGGGCAATCAACGTGATGTGATGCCCGCGGAGCGAGGCCCGGAGCGGCGGACCCGGATCCAACTGGTCGGTGCTGACAGGGAGGGACGAGATAAGGCCGAGCCTCAAGATAAATTTAACTGTAGGAACAGGTTTTGCCACTGTTTGTTGGTTGATGACTTGGCAGAGAGAGGCCTCTCTGTCGTATGTCAGCCGTTACTGTCTTTTCAGCACATATCAGGAGCATACATAATATCTCGTCTCATCTACTAGAATCATCTTTTCTCATCTTCCGGCTATAGTGGAGTCCCCTCGCCCGACCGATGCTCGGCCCTCCCGTCATTTCACTTTCGCCGCCCAAAGCAACGTTTCCGAGGCCCAACTACAGGGCCTAAATTAATTCCCGGGCGCTCTCGGGTAGATTTGGGACCTGCGCCCGTCTCCGATAGCAATTGGAGTCATCGCATCCTGGCCGGCTATGATCATCATCTCCTTGGTGTTTATAGTAAAATCTAGATCTAAGCTCAATCCCAAGTCTACAGTGGAGAGATGTAATTAAGATCCCAGTTGATCTGCTCCGTAAAATTACGAGAATGACAGCTTCTGCTACAAGAGCCTGGGGTTATAGATGCTTTCTGCTGTCCTATGAAAACTTTTCTCACCCCTTTGTTTGGGCATCAGTCAGGATATTGGCACGGGCGGATATTTTGACTTCCTTGTACGTGGACAATCATACATCTACCAGATACGGGCGGTCGAGTCTTACGTCCAAATTAATGACATGACATAAAATAAACTACTATTCCTAGAAATTATACAGCTGCATTATACTCAAAGAGCGAAACTGGCATCAGACTTTGAGAACGAAATGTCTGCCACTCTTATCGTCAACTATCAGAGGGGTATCGATGGTAATATGAAAGACGCAAACACCATTAGGTATCTCAAACACCCTCCTCCTTCACATGGCATGGCGCTTAGCTTTGGCTATCCCCTCTAGCTACTGGCAGGATAGTTCATACCCTCGCTGGACTTGTAGCCCTGCTCACCCCCAGCAGCCAGAGCTTCGCGATACTCAGCCTCCTTGTCTTGCTGGATCAGATCACAGCATCCACAGCAGCAAGCTGTAGCAAGGTCGACGAGGCAGCTGCCCTGGAGGTTGTGCTTCTCACGAAGGTTGGCACGCTGAAGGGCGAGAGGGATCCAGTGAAGGCCGAACCAGGTGGAACCCCAAAACATGAGACACTATTGGAAGCATATTAGTAACCGATCATATGCGCGGCTGGATCAATATGTACCGAAGTGTTGACAGGCTCGTAACCCTCAAGGCTGCCATTCTTACGAAGACGATGATGGGTCTTGCCAAAAGTAACGCAGGGCACGCAGCAAGTAACAGCGCAGAGGCTGATGGGGTTGAAGCAGCCAAAGAATCCATTATTCCAAGGCTGAGCAGTCTCGGGCGACTTGGAGTTGACGTGCTCGCTTGGGCGGGCGAGGACATCGTTGAAGCGGTCCTTCCACTCGTTGAGGTCGTTGTGGTCAATCGGACCGTTGTTATGGGCGTTGGTATTCTGAGCAGGGGCGGCCATTGTGAAGGTATTGGATAAGAAAATTGAGTTGAAGGAGTGACGATAACTGGGTAAAGGCTTGGAGCGGAACTGGTGAGAAGGAGAGTCAAGCAGAGCTAGCTGGATGAGCAAAGTGAGACACAGGACTGCAGGACTGTTTGTCTTTATGGGCTCAAAAAAGACCCTTTTTTTATTTTTTATTTAACGGCGCGTCCCCAGCTCATTGCTGGAATGAATGTGGCTTGAATGCCTGATATTAGCTTCAGTAAGGCGTTTTTGTTCAACAGCACGGCAGCCAGGCGAGAAGAGTTGAGATTGTTGCTCAGACCTGAGGCGCGAGACGTCCAATCACCATCAATCTTGAGATACATCATGCGGAAAGTCTGTTCAGCCCTGTGGCAGCTCCGAAGCGTTTGATTCGGTAGCTTGATTGATGATGGTGAAGCTAAAGCGCCACCAATCTGCCACAATCTGTGCCGAAATTGGACGACATCAAACAAAGCGTTATCTACCACAGACTAATGCAGGTTCTATCTCCAGCCGCAAGCCTTTAAGGCGTTTTACTTGGGGAAGTGGTTGTGCGTTGGAGAGTAGATCGAGTCTCGATCCTCTCGGGAAGCATGGCGTTTGTAGCATGCTTCTGCTCACGTTGATGGGAGGAACTCTATGTACAACCAATAGTTACTAGATGAAATTTGCCAGCAGATATGTTATAATGTTGCTGCCGCAGTGACATATACAAGTCCTGGTTGTCAGCCCTAAGACTAGACCTTGAACTACTGATGGTTTGGAAATTAGCTTATAAACCTGATACACTCGACTGCAGCCTAGCAATATTATAGTGGCTAATCGGGATAGATTGGTTTGTGGCCTAGGCTCAAGGTGGCTTCGCTCAACCTGTCTATCTGTTGATAAGATGTAGAGATCTCGACCTTTAATCTCTCGTAGTCAATTGATGACACTTTGGTGTTTGAGCTAGCCTCGCAGGTAACATCCGTGTATAGACTCGTTGCTCCAGTTAAACGAAAAACATGCAAGAGCCGCACCAGCCATGGCCAATTTCCAAGTGCAAGGTGCATGTATAGCTGGGCTGGCTCACAGACTACAAAATTAGTGGAACACAAAGTTGCTGCGAGACTGGGAGCTGGTATAGTTTGGTGGTGGTGATTATCAACACTCAGCTCTCTTCAGTAAAATCACACACAACGAACTGTGTATAAGCTTTAAAGACATAAATTAAGTGTTATCGTGTTAACCATCAGTTTCCTTGCTATGACATGGCCATAAGCGCCTGGCCCTTGATATCGTAACCCAGCATTTAGAATACCCAATCAAATAACAAAACGCCGCCCAATGATATCGTATAGAGTTTACCAGCCGAGGATGTTGAAGAGGCTGGTTCGAGGATCGGGAGCCTTGCCATCAAAAGTCTGTGCGCGGACAGACTCACTCTTTGTTGTGTTGTACTGGCTAAAGGTTCGATCAAAGGTCCTTGATTGTGTCCTCAGCTGCGAGCGAACGTAGCTGCCGACTACTGTAGCGCTTCCAACGGTCAAGAGGAGAGGCATGACTCTGTAGTTGTTAGTATGGGAATATCTGAGAAGTATGGATGAGATCTTACCTCTGACCGACGGGGATAACCTTGACAATGGGTTGCATGTTGAGGTTGTAAAGTGTTGGTGTTAAGTGTTGGAGAGTGTTCTCTCTTAGTGAGTGCTAGTGTAGCTTGTTGAATGGTGGTTAACCAAGAGTGGCTGTGAGTGATGATGAGTAGATGAAAAGCCGAAATCCAGGCCTCATTATATATCACAGAGTCTCACTGTAATTTAGGTTCCGTATAATGGACTGCTTGGCCTCGTAGTGAGATGGTGCTTCGAGTTGTTCAGTGGTGTGATCTTGATTGCCTAGAACAGTAAGAACCCCCTGTTCGGACACGCCCGGGGCATGCCATGAACCACGCGATGGGGCCATGTCGAGCGAGTGTTTGGTCTAGTCTGGTCTATTTCAGGACAGAAAAGTTAGATATGGACATTGGAAAGTCCATGTAAATCTTGCATGTCTTGTCTAGATTTCTTTTTGTGATTTATTTGGTGTTTGCCCTGTGATAGACGAAGCTCACCAAGTCCAGGGCTGACAGTGGTCTAGACTACCTAGTAGCCAGTGGACTACAGCGCCTATTGTATATGGACACTTTACATCAATACAATATTGCTTGTCTATAATATTCTCTGTTTCTATACACTATCATTAATTGTCGTCATCATTCACCGTCTACCATAATTAGCCTCTTTATCCTGGCTGACTGATCTGATGCGGAGGTCGCCATGGACAAATTTTTAGGTACCGAAACCGTCCGATTGTCGGCATCGGCGCCTCCCCAAGTCGACAGTCAGCTGTCAGTCTAACCGTAACTGGTAATCACCAGTCTACCCGAGTTTTCCCGTTGGACACTCACCATCTGAATCTAGTCTGTCATTGCAGGAAATGGTGTCTTACAAGACTAGTAGTAAGCCAAGTTTCTATGGCATAGATTATATCGTTTATAGTCAATTATTGCTTCGCTACTTGGCTGTATCGATTTATCAGCTATCGACAAGTAATCCGCCATACAAAGAATTTGATTTATAAAATATGCTGGCCAAAATGCTCTATAACGCAATACAAAAACATGATGCACATCCACGCCCGTTTCTTTCGACAATTACACGCTTCCGTTGGTTTGCTCCGCTGAGCCACCAGCACCCGGCGTCTCACCCACACGCGTCAAGAACTTCTGAGCCCGGACTGTACCGTTCTTAAGACCCTGTAGACCTTCACCCAAACCCTCAAGGCCATTCTTGCCTACCGTGTAAGGATGAGGCGGGAACCAACCCTCTCGCAGACCCCTGGAAAACAATGCACCCCAAGTCAACCCAATGAGCTTGTCCTTCTCATCCTCTGCATGCACCTGACCAACCATGGAGTACACGAGGTCAACACTCGGGTCAATGCCCTCGACCTTGCTCTTGAGCAGAACGTTGGTCACCCTTGGCTTTCGGCCAGAAGCATCTGGAGGCCCGGCAATCACCTTGGACACAAGCCTGATGGTGTCATCTTCAGAAACAGTATCATAGACCTTCCAGCAGCGACCATCAGGAGCACCGCCCTTCTTGACAGCCTCCTGAATTGCGTTGATTAGCTCCTCGTCTGTCTTGTGAAGAGTGTAGTCGACGAGGGTGTCTCCCTTGCTCTCGTCGAGGAAGGGCTTGATAAAGTCGCTGCGTTTGCTACCAACCGCAATAATGGGGTGGATGTTTGCGGCAGCGGCAAGCTTGATACCATAGGCTCCTGTGGCAGTACTGGCTCCGTAGATGATCAGAGGACGCTTGATATCTTCCTTGCCCGCGGCCTTGGCGAGTGGCGACCAGGGCTCAGGGAACTCGAGCTCTTGGAAGAGCGCACAGACAGATGTGTAGGCGGCCAGAGGGATCGTAGCAGCCTCCTCATAAGAGATCGACTTCGGGATGTGAAAGGTGGTGTGGTAAGGCGCAATGGCGTACTCGGCAAAGGCGCCGTGGGCGGTCGTCATCTCATGGAAGGCAGCCACACGATCTCCCTTGTGGAATCCAACAACATCCTCTCCAACCGCTTCGACAGTACCGGCGATATCGTCGCCTGTGTTGTATTCGGAGTCATAGACGATAGGAATTTTCCAGTCTTTCGGGTTAGAACCGGCGACGATGACCTTGATCAACACCTGGCCTGGTCCCGGCTTGGGGATGGGAGAGTCGACGATTTCGACAGTTGTGTCCTTCTTAACAATTGCTTCCTTCATGATGGGCTAGCTGAGATTTCTTTGTAAGTGATAATCTTAATTATGAAATGTAAGATGATGCGAGTTTAAATAAATTTCATTGAGGTCCTTGGGATATATATATATATATATTGGTTTGATTTATAAGACCGGCAGTAGCCTTCCTCTATAGGTACCAATGCCCGTTTTGCACAATCCATGACCTCATCGTTTGGCGCTTTTCGATGAGTATCCATTGCGTACGTAGTAGGGAATGACACTCTACTGCGGATCCTGAAGATTCTTTGTCTTCTCCACTTTGTCCGCTGATAAATCGAGTGAAGCGGAGTTCGATCGAGTTACATAACATCTTTAAACCAGATATATTGATGTCAAACTTGAAAAACCTAAAATAATGCTGCATGATGGTGTTAATAAGGTGTTAATAAGTCCTGGTGATTATGCATGTAAGCAGGGGAGCAGCTATAATATCTGCATTTCTGATGCGGACTTTCAAAATTCAAATCCGCATTAATCCAATGGCCCACAGCTGTCGAAGAGACCAGTCGGCAATTTTGCATAAACTGCCGACTTCCCGGGTCCTGAGTTAGCCCGACTACTCACCCTCTCTTCTTTGTTTGTTTCGTTTCATTTCTATTTCATTTCCACTTTCGTCTATTGCTCAAATATACGCACTTTCTATGCTTTGAGCCTCAGAACCATTTTCTATTTTGAGCTTCACCATCGAAAAAATGATGCAAATTCAATCCTTGTCACGCCACAAATTTGAGGCCTAGTCTCACCTCGATACTTCGATTCAATGTAACCAGCCTCCTGCTACTTCCTCTATACAGCCCTCAATCATCCTATGGATTTCTTCATAATTGCACCTATCTTATTATATCAGTTGAACTCATCTCCTACCTCGCTGCTGTTTCATTGCTTGATGAGGAACGTGTCCATGTATGTACGGACAATAACGACTATTTCAATTACTGATAATACAAAATTCTTGAGTAATTTGCGGTGAGAGTTGATAGCCTTGGCATAACAGACAGCTTATCGTTATGGCCTCGAGTAGCTATTTATCTATGTAGAAAGTTAAATTTCCATCTTGGCTCAAGCTCCAGCCACACAACCACGCAAGCCAGTGACGTAATGCCAAGTTGGCGATATCATCAATTTTTATGTACCCCTCAGTACTTGAACCTGCTCAATATCTCCATATCCTCAGTTTCGGCATTTATTCTCTATCAATTGAACTTTCACCATGTCTTGGAAAGATCATCTCAGACGCCTAAAAAATGAATTCGAAAATCTAGTCAAAGAGCCCGGGGCTCAGGACTCGCAACACCCTCCTCCCCCACCGCCTCAAGGCCAGCCGCCTCAGCAACCTATGGGCGGACAGCCCGGTTATGTTTACTGGCAGGCTCAATTTCGACCTGATATTCCGGTCAATGTTGAGTGGGATCAAAAGATCGGTAATGGTCCTGACGGCTGGGGAAACCAAGAGCTGCAATTCTACACCGCCGAGCAACAAAACTCCTTCTAGTGAGTCCATCCACATCGAGCGAAACTCAACAGTTTATCTAACTCTTAAAACAGCACACCAGATGGAAAACTCGTGCTCAGAGCTCTTGCAAACCAGTCCTCTCCCGATCATGAACAGCGGTATACCTCTGCCCGCCTCGTGAGCCGGCAAACACTAGCTCGAGACCAAGGAGTCCTCACCGCCTTCATCCTCTCACCATGTGCACAGGGCATCTGGCCCGCCTTCTGGCTCCTCCCCCAGGAGCCCTTCTCGTGGCCTACCGACGGCGAGGTTGACATTGCCGAGACGTGGAACGGCGACCTTGAGAACCATTCCTGTCTACACTGGGGCCACCACCACGAGCCTGATAAGCATCGCGTGCTGGGTACTAAGATTCCCGACATGCAGTTCCGGCCTGTGAGGTACGACTTTGCCTGGCTTCAGTCTGGCGGGGAAGCTGGGCAAGGGAGGATGGTGTGGTACATCGATGGCAGGCCTGTGATGAAGGGTGAGATTCCGGAGGGGACGCGGCCGATGAGGGATATGAATATCCTTCTGAATGTTGCTATGGGTGGAAATGTTTGTGGCGGACAGGTTCCGGCGGATGGATATTACGATATGGTCGTGCATAGTCTGTTTATGGGAAGTGAGCCGGAATATGGAGGTTGGCACCGTTTTGAGGCGGATTGGGGGAACCAGGAGGTTCCTTTGGGGCATACCTACTAAGAATATTATCGCAAAATACTGGCTTTATGTTTTAGAGAAAAAATGATATTATGATAAACAATCAAGACTAAATCACACGAATACCTATAACACCACCGTACGCTATCTGCGCTTGTTTGGGAGCCGCAAGTCGATACTTAACGAGATGTTTACATAGCAGAATCGCATACATAGTGAACTAGTAGTAGCTTCCACATTACTATCCTGAGCCAAGGTGCCGTATGGGTATTCTATAACTATTGACAAAATTAGATCAGATAGTGTGGCCGGCGGCCGTGATGAGCTCCACTTGACCAAGACCTCTGCCGGTAATGCCGGTGGAACGATGTTTCCGGTCCAAGTTGGTCTAGATCTGAAGGTAATTCCAGGGAATTCCCCGATGGCTGTGAATCCCGAACTTCAGCTCGGGGGACTAGAAGCTAACTCTTTAGATCTTGGTGGTGGTGACATGTTCTGAATGTGTCAAGGTTTACTAGTTCTCCATGCTTGCAACCTGCAGCCGGCAGCTGAGGTGAGGCTGAACTGACTAACATATATCATCTTGAATCTCTTTATGCATTTTTACTTCCTGGATGGAATAAACCATTGCATTGCTGGTCTGCGTTCTTCACGTCCTCAGATTTCAGGTCTGTTTCGGCTTACCCGAGACTGAAGCTGCCCCTAGCTTCTATGAGTAATGGAAATTACCCCGCACAAAATGCGGTATCGCTCCCCAGATTTGATTGGGGTCGACCCTGAGTAGCCTCTTGTTTCCACACTCACGATGTTTCTATGTGTAACAAGGAGGTTGGAGGTGGCTGTGATGATAGTTTTGTGATTGCAAAGCTATTGACAACAAGTTGGGGATTAGGAGACTAATCTGCCATGTTATAAGCCGGCATTGCATGGCCCATGGCTGCCATGCCTGCAAGAGATAAGCAGCCGTCTCCCTGCCATGATAAAGCCATCACTCTCCGTTACAGCTCCTCGTCCATAGATAAGAATGCTATCTTTGCCACTGAATCACATCACCCAGTGGCGTCCCAGGAATTTGGCTCAGACCAAACTAAACCACTCGGGGAAATGATATATAACGGCCTATCTCCGCCTCATCCCCCAATTTGCGGAGAGTTGGAGAAGACGTCCAAACCGCTTTGGGAAGGAACATGCGACAGAAGCCGGGACAGGCTAAAGAAGCGTCAGAGCTATCGACTTGGGGCAAGACGACGCTCGACTCTTAAGAATCTGCGTTTCTCCCTTCTTTTGGACAAGGAGATTTGAGTCCTATCATCTATCTCTCTTCTCTGCAAGAGATCATCCATCACATATCATATACAATGGCTGAAAGTACGCGCTCGAGAGCGGATAGCACCGCCAAGACAGATGACGTTCCAGCCTTCAAGACAACCACGCACCAAGAAACGCCCATCAACGCGTCCGGCCACGTCCAGGAGCTCCGACAGAACTTCAACCTCCTCTCGCTCGCTGGCGTCGGCCTCGTAGTCGGAAATGTCTGGCCTGCCATCGGCGGCTCCATCCTCGTCGCCATCTTCAACGGCGGTCCCCCGGGCGTCTTGTACGAGTTCATCGCCGTGTCTGTCTTCTACTGGACTGTTGCCGCCAGCATTGCTGAGCTTGCCAGCGCTATTCCCTCATCGGCGGGTGTCTATCATTGGGCTTCTGTCACGCCGGGACGACGATGGGGCCGTGTGATTGGTTTCTTTGCTGGGTGGTGGAATTATCTTGCTTGGTGTCTTGGTTGTGCCAGCATGTCTTCCATTCTCGCCAATACTATTGTTCAGATGTACGCCCTCAACCATCCTGGCTTTGTTGCTGAGTCGTGGCACGTCTTTATCACATACATCATCACCACTTGGATTGCCTGTGCTGCTGTCTGTCTGGCCAATAGCGCCATGCCCAACCTCAACAAATTCGGAGTCTTTATTATTCTCGCTGGCTTCATCATCACCATCGTCACCGTTACCGTCATGCCCGGTCGAGGAGGCCGCCCACCGCATGCCACCTCATCCTTTGTCTGGAAAGAATGGACTGCCGATATTGGATATCCAAATGGGTTCGTCTTCGTCGCCGGTATGCTCAACGGAGCCTTCAGTGTTGGACCAGTCGATGCAGTCACACATCTGGCCGAAGAGATTCCCGACCCCCAGCGCAACGTCCCTATTGCCCTCTTCCTCCAGGTCGCGACTGGTTTCGTTACTGGACTTTGCTACCTTATCGCTATCATGTACGCCATCAACGACTACGACGCTCTCTTCGAGTCAGCCTATCCCATCGCCGAGATCTACCGTCAGGCTACTGGCTCTGCTGCTGGTGCTACTGGCTTGCTGTCACTTGTTATGATTTGCATCTCGTTGACTGTCGTGGGCCTTTATATCACTTGTGGTCGAACACTCTGGGCCCTTGCTCGTGACGGTGCCACCCCCTTCCCCCATGCTTTCGGTCGTGTCCAAGAGTCTCTCGATATGCCTCTCTGGTCTACCCTCGCCACAGCTGTCTTGGTAACAGTCCTCGGTGCCATCTACGTTGGCAGCACCACCGCCTTCAATGCCTTTGTCGGCAGCTTCATCCTCCTTTCCAGCAGTTCTTTCCTAGCGTGCATTCTACCCAATCTCTTGACCGGACGCAAGAACATTACCTATGGACCCTTCAAGATGCCCGGAGCACTAGGTTTTATCATCAATGGTATTGCATGTGCTTACATGCTCACTTGGGGTGTCATCTACTGCTTCCCTTATGCTCTTCCTACCGATGCACAGAGCATGAACTATACCTGTGTGATCTGGGGTGGGCTGACTATCTTGGTTGGTGCCTGGTGGTTTGGAAACGCAAGGAAGGGTTATCAGGGCCCCACGACGACGGGTAGTGTTGTGCCAGGCGTGGCGGTTGATGCGGCTTAATCTTTTGTTTTGGATATGACGTGGCTTTATAACCGGCCTTGCTCCTGTCTTGTAAATTGTCACGCTTGTATATAGTCTACTATTCTGTATATTACCAATCACTTTAGTTCTGTTTATCACAGGCACATTTATCTCATCTCTCCACAATCCAATACACTCTGTGAGTATCGATCGACTTGCAGTATTTCTTTTTTCGTCCACTATTCTGACTACTCGCTGCTTTAAACTGGCCCTCGTGTCACTTTTAAGCCGCTACCGAGTTGATATGCGGATCATCGGCCATTTCAGGTGGGATGTGAAAGGGGAAGCGTGGGGGTTCATGCTCCTCGCAGCGACCATCATACGGAGTTCGTCCCGGGTTCATGGCCGGACATTTTATGTGGGGGCTCTTGAGGAGAAGCTGATGTTAGTAAGAGCTTTTTTAACTACATTCTATAGCGTAAACCTGCCGCAATCGGAGAGAAGAAACCTGTTGGATAATTTTGTGAATTATTACAGCTACACTTATAGCTTTACCCGCCGGGAAACACCAAATTCCGCCCTCTCCGTGTTTACCATCTCCGGTACCAGCTCCGCGACGCTCGTTGCCCCTGCTAGTGCCATATTCGTCTCGACCTCGGCGCGAAGGATCTGTACTAACCTGTGCAACCCTTTGTCTGCGTACCCAGCGCACATGGAATACAGCACTGGGCGTCCGATACCCACGGCCGTAGCGCCCAAAGCCACGGCCTTGATCACGTCGGTTCCACGACGAATGCCGCCGTCGACAAAGACTTGGAACTTGTCACGTATGCTTGGAGACAAGAGATGGGGCGCATATCGGCGTAGCTCTAGCAACGTAGTCATGGGCGATTGTGCTGTGTCTTGGGAGCGGCCACCATGGTTGGAGAGGACGATGCCATCCAGCCCATGGAGATGGGCAAGAATGGCATCTTCTACCGTTTGGACACCTTTGAGCACAAGAGGGAGCCCCGTCGTCTCTCTAATCCACTCTATATCTTTCCACGATAACAAAGGGTTGAGAAGGCCTCGAGAGGTCGTCTTTGCAACGCCTCCTCCGGCTGCGAGGATTGTGTCTTCTCCATCGGCGGCTCGGATGCGATCATCGCGCTCACGTTTTCCAAGCACAGGCGTATCAACAGTGAGGAAGATGGCAGCGACCCCAAGTTTCTTGACAGCGCGCAAAACGGTCTTTGTATGCTCTCTATCACGACCCGTGTATAGCTGGAAGAATAGCGGTTGATCTGGCACCGAGCGTGCGTTGGAGACGGATTCCCAAGATGCGCTGGTTGGCATGCAGTAGATTAGGCCTTCCTTGCCAGCAACGGCGGATATGGTATTCTCGGCATCTCGGTGGGCGTATCTGCCAATCCCGGTCGGGCTGAAGTAGATAGGTAGAGAAGAAGGGAAGCCAAGGATGGTGGTTTTGGTCGAGACTGGCTCAACCTCACGGAGCACACGAGGTCGAAGCAGGATTTGGCGAAACGTCGTCTTTGCATCCTCGATGCTATACTCGTCCTCGGCTCCAGAAGAATAGTAAGCCCAGCCAGAAGGTGTCAGGTAAGACTCAGCGATCTTTTCAAAGTCGACCAGGCTGACAATGGTATTCAGCGGGGGATATCTCGCTGAGCTATCCGCTGTGGACACGGTTTCTTCCCGTTGTGGTAGCGTCGTGATATCCGCGGTACCGAGACGGCTTTCCGGGGACAGTGTTCTCTCCACCAGATCGGCATCGTGAACTTGGTCGTATGGCTCAGTCGCATCCTTTCCGGCATATTTCAGTATGATGGCCTTGCCGCCGGGATGCTCGTCTAAAAAGTCTGTCATTATCGTCAGATACTGCCCTGTACTATCGCTCGGATAAGCTTACCGGTGACGTCCCACACAGCGCCGTGTAGCACAATCCAACAGGATTCTACCGTGTTGTGATTGGCAACTTCTTGTCCTCGTATCTCAGCCATTGCTTCTGGTGGTCGAAACATGGAGAAATAAACAGCCCACCACAGGTTTTGAGGGCATTTTAAACCCGGTCATGGTCCGTAACCGGACCTCAGGGTCAAGGCGGCTCATGATTCAGCCCGGTGACCCCCACGCGGAAATAATAGTGACGCCCTTCTGAATATCCTGGATGAGTCGGCTCTCTAGTCTAGTGTCTCGAGTCAGGACTGCACCTAAAACTTGGAACCTGGGGTAATTTTCCGGGGTAACTGACCCCCCACGTCTGGAAACGTGGGGGATTATTCGTCTTGCTCCTTTGCGCGACTCATAGACCCGGTATTTAAAATACAATGCAATGCATTCCATTCTCTTCTTTCTCATCCAAGTCTTACACAGCGCCCAAGAGCCCCTCCTCTATCATGGACAACAAAGTAGACACCACATCAGAGCAGCTCGAAACCGTCAAGGACAGTTCCCAGGTCCAAGATGGTATCCCCATGCCACCTCAGCTGGCAGAGCTTTCAGATGCAGAATACCAAGCTCTCGGCCGTCGAGCAACCCTCAAGATGGATCTGGTCATCATGCCCATCCTCGTTGTCATGTACATTCTGAACTACCTCGATCGACAAAACATCGCAAGCGCAAGACTTGCCGACATCGAGAAAGACCTTGGCTTGTCTCCCGTCGATTACCAAACAGCGGTTAGCATTCTATTCTGCAGCTACAGTACATGCTCGAACCTCACCTCTCCAATGCTTACATGCTAACCACTTGGCCTAGTTCTCTTCCAGGTCCCATCCAACATGATCGCCGGTCGGATTCGGTGGCCTGGCATCTACATCTGCTCTAGCATGGTCGTCTGGGGCGCCATCTCGGCCCTGATGGCAGCCGTGCATAACTTTGCCGGCCTTATCGTTACTCGCATCTTTCTCGGAGTCATTGAAGCCGTCTTCTTCCCCGGAGCACTATACTTCCTGTCCATGTTCTACAACCGCAAGCAGTTTGCACTCCGTACCGCAATCCTTTACAGCGGCTCACAGCTCGGCAATGCTTTTGGGCCTCTGCTGGCGATTGCCATCCTGAAGCTGGACGGAGCTCACGGCATCGAGGGTTGGCGATGGGTAAGTCTAGACTCTGAAGCTCTGAAGATGCAATGCCATGTCGCTGACAGGAATAACAGCTCTTTCTCATCGAGGGTGTAGCCACTGCTGGTCTAGGAACCATCTTTGCTTTTATCCTTCCCAACTCCAACAAGAAGATAATCTCACTTTCGTCATTGGAGTGCGAGTGGGTGCAGTACAACTTTGCGTCAGACCAGGGACAAAGTGATGATAATCGGGAGATCTCTCCGATGGCAGGCTTCATCATGGCCGTCAAAGACCCCAAGACGTGGTTGTTTGTGGGCATTCTCTACTGTGTTAGTACCCCTCTGCCTCTTCGCTATTATCGTCCAGAACAGGACGTTGACCAAGCTGCCTCACAGACGTACATTGTCGGTGCCGTAGCCAACTTCTTCCCCAGTGTCGTAGGCGGCCTTGGCTATGGCCGAAACATGACCTACCTCCTGTCGGCGCCGCCTTTCCTCCTCTGCGTCATCACCATGCTTGTCAACGGCTTCCACTCGGACCGTGTTCAAGAGCGATCATTTCACATCGCTGGTGCACTTATCGTCACGGCCGTGGCCAATGTTATTGCCGTTTCTACAACCAACATTGCAGCCCGATACGTGGCCATGATGATGCTCCCTGCCTCATTTTACGCTTCAGCTGTTGTCACCTTGTCGTGGATTACAGGAACTTTGTCACAGCCAACGGCTAAGCGTGCAGCATCGATTGGATTGATCAATTCCATCTGCAACACGCCCAACATCTGGTGTAGCTATCTGTATTACGGCCCGCCACGCTATCTGACGGCTTTTATCGTGAACCTAGCAGCGACACTTATTGGAATTGGCTTTGTAATTGCTACACGGATCTATCTCCGTCGGCAGAACCGGAAGTTGGAGGATGGGAAAAGCTGTGGCAAACATGGACCGACAGATGCTCAAGTTGCTGCAGGTTTCAAGTATACATTGTAGATGCCACAGTAGTTTCTCCGAGTGGAGTAAAGTCGTTTATACCAGTTTCCTTGTTGGTAGAGTTATAGGTCAAGAATCTAAGCGTATCGAAATATTACGTCTTTTTAGTTGGATCATACGGGCGTTGGTTGTCAAAACAAAGTCTTGTTGATAGCTTGACTTGCTAAGTGTCTAGACGTGCTGGGGAGTGCTCTAGACATATCACAGCCCTCTTGTGCTGAGGCATAATAGAGTCGGGACCGACAGTAGCAGTCCCCATGAGTGTCTGTCTACGTCTGATTGGCCGAGCAGGGTAAAGAAAAGATGGGGTGCAAAGAACGGTATACACGTGATGAGGAGGCTGGCTTCTCGGCCACCATAACATTAATAGATTATCTCACTAGGAGTATGTTCACGGCGCCGTATGTTTGAAATGAAACACCAAAGACTGTTATAAGAAAAAGAATTTTTTTTTTTAAAAAAAAAAGGACTAAGCACTATACCCTGGCATCTTGCACCGTTCCCTACTGAGTAGTATGTAAAATAGACTAGCTGGCTGTAAGAACTAGAAAAAAGTCCTTGCCCTGTTACGAGTGGCATACGACAGTCAGATTTACTAGGAATAAGGTCTAGAATGTTGATTATTTTCCATTTTTATTATGTCGCTTCTCTTGAGCCTGCTGCTCTGGTGATAAGGCTGTTAGGGCAAAGAGACGCCAGCAGATCAGCTGGGGGGCCTCAGAGGTAATATCCGTGGCTGTGTTTGTACATGGCTTCGTCTGAACCTATCAGTATATATATAGATGAATAAGACTCACTGTAGGCAACACGGTACTACGCAGAAGACTCATAGTAGACGGCCTCAGCCTCAATATGTTGTGGCGCTGTTTGAGGTTCTTTTTGTTGGGCCGCAAACAAGGACTCTGGCCACATATTGCGCCCTTGCATGTACCTTGGGCTATCTATTGGATTTGAATTATCTCAATTTGGCCCTGTGCATTACTTTCCAGGCCTTTCCTGGTTCTGAAACCCAAAACCTAATGTCGTGATAGTAGGTAGGATCCACTTCAAAAGAAAATGCGCAGGGAATAGGCCTGATCCAGCTGATGGATGATTGCCACGATAATCTTACCAACAACTTGTCAACGGCACAGCCTTGATACTGTATTCAAGTGGTGACTGAGAAGTCTGTGGAAAATGGAAGAAGGGTTCAGGTCACTATACCCTCGCACCTTGCTCCGTTCTGGCAAATAGTACCCTCGACGCGAGACAAATGCCTTGGCAAAAATTCGCTACGTCGCCAATTGAATTCGAGACTAATCATTATTGGTGGCTGGGACGGCTAAAAATGCGAGACTGACTCTGTTTGGGGGATCGTCGCAGATAGACAGGCTAAAGTTGACGAGAAAGGGTTGGTTGAGATTGTCTGCCCTGAATAGCCTCAATTTGCTGGCCCTGGGCTATTTGTGCTTTTACGCGCCAGCACGCATGAGTAATATCGTAAGATGAGTCAGATAATCTATTGCACCTATTTTGTGATTCTGATTCTGTTTCTGTCTGTGTCGTGCTTGACCGGTACTGTAGCCCTCGATTCCCGCCACAAATGGTTGATCTGATCTGTAACATTTCCCCAGTCGTGTCCAGTTTTAAGCCTTCGAGAAACAGAGGGCGAGCGAATCGGAAACCCCCACATAAACGTTGCAGCCCGACGGCCTAAAGTGGCCTCAAAAACAACCGGGATCCCCGGCCATGTCGCCCAAGACGCCGATCTTTTACTGGATGCCCTGGGTTTAACGATTGGGCATGCTGAGATGTCATGTTGCGTTGCGTTGCTTCTCGGCTGCACTGTAGCTGTAGCGTAGCGTAGCGCTCGCTACATAGGCGACTCGAAGCGCACGACAGTAGTCTCTGTACACGTACTCTCTATGGAGTCGACAGTCGAGTCGTGCGTGCAGCTGTGGGCTGGGCTGTACACGGTACAGTACATTGTACTCCCCTCTCTCGCAGCAGCCGCCCGTAGCTTTCTTTAGCTTAGTGAGCTCTAGCTACGGCCTTGTTTCGACAGCAAGAGGGCTAGGGACCTCCATCCCCCTGCAGAGCCTATCCACTGGCCGTGTCTGCCGGCATCTTCCCCTTCAACCAGGCTTTTCCACATGGCCGAGTTGCCACTCTGAGATCCAGTAGTCGACGGTACGGTAAGGGAGCCCGCAGCCCGCCTGGTCCGCAGAGGAGACATGTCGGTGACTCTGGGGATGATGCTCGTGCTGAGGCCAATCGAGACCCAGGGCACACGGCCCTTTTCAGTCTGCTACTGTCAAACCAAGGATGATGCCTCACGCGTCATGGGCACAGCCGAAGGTCACTGTCTCAGCTGGTTGGTCCAGCTGTCACCCATGCTAAGTCCTGCTGGCACCTAGGGACCGTGCCCAATGTGGTTGGGTAGTGGATCTCGAACCACCATTGCAGGGTTGTCTTTCTTGAATTGGGCTTGCTCGGGCTGTCGTCCCCGGCCGGCAGTAGTTAGTTGGACGAGATCGAGGGCCGGCCATGTTGAACAAAACTGGAGGCCAGACACAGACTCTATTCTTTGATCTTTTTTTCTCTCCCTCTTTTTCTCTCCTCTTTTTAATGCAGAGAATACACAGCATCTAATTCAGTGAGACTATTTGTTTTGTACCCTATTGATTCTTTACATGTACAGTAGTGTACCCGCCCCGGACCTCACCGCCGCCCGTCGATCATATCACCACGGACCCTCAGCATATTAGTCCCCCGCGACCCACGATCGAGAAACACCATCAACAATAATTCCAACAACACAGCTCAACACCATGAGGAAATCATCACAGAAGCCGACCACCACGAAACAGGCACCAGTCCGCCGGCCCTTCGACCCCATCTCGCAATATGAACAGCAACGCCAACAAGAGGGTGCCATGCAACTCACAATCCGTGGTAATCCGCCCAGGACAAAGTCAGACTCTTGGAACACATCCTCAGACGAGAGCCACAATCCTTCAAGCTCTGCCATGACTCGAACAAGATCACGCTCACGGCCACCAACTCGTCGACCAGACGATGATGGCCTCTCAACCGTCTCAGAGGCTACTACTGCCTCGGACGCCTCCTCTGTCTCCTCCAACAGCGTGTCATCCACCACCTCCTCAACACCACCCATTCCAGACCGACGACAGGACTCCAACAGAGGCTTCATGTTCCAGCCTCCCCAGCTTCGCTTCCGATCTACCCAGGACACAAGATCACCAGAGCCCTCACCAAGGAACTCATACATGTCGGACGACAACTACGACTCTGCCTCAGAGTACGGATGGGGAACAGCATCAAACGTCTCTGTCTCAACAAAGGCCACTACACTCACCGACTACAGCGATGATGACTGTGCCAAGACACCAACGCGGTCTCGCTCCATCGTTCGTCAGTCGAGCATGAGCACATCGCAGCCGACTCGAACAATAGAGAAGAGAGTCGAGTTTGAGTCGGATCTACAGCTGGAGCGTCAGACTGAACGTCAAACAGAGCGACAATCTGGACGTCAAGTCGAGCGTCAGCAGGAGCGTACCAAGGAACGATCACGAAGCCGTGGCCGGACCTTTCACATTCACATTGAGCCTTCAGCTCAGCAGCCTGCCAACACCAACGATCAACAGCAACAGCAGTTGACAACCGTCCAACAGCCTGCAAACAACCAGCAGAATGGACTGGTTCAGGCTCAGCAGCAAGTCCCTACCACGCAGCAGGCCACCTACACTCAACCTGTTGCCCAACAGCCCGTCATGGCCCAGCAACCTGTGATGAACCAACAACCTGCTGTTGCTACTCAGCCCATCATTAATCAGCCCATCAACATCTATGCTGCTCCCCAGCCCATGAGCCCTCCTGCCGTTCAACCCATGGGCCAGCCCATGATGCAACAGCCGTACCAACAGCCAATGGTTCAGCAACAGCCCATGGTACAGCAGCAACAACAGCCTGTCCAACCACAGAGGATTCCTGAGGAACGGCAGCTTCCCCAGCCAGAGCGGCCTCCTTCTCGTCCCAGGGCTCAATCACGACACGATGTCGAGAGGACTATGTCCAATGAGATTGAGAACCTCAGGAACGAGATCAAGGTCCTGCGCGAGAAGCAGAAGGAGACGAGCAAGGACCTTCATGATGCTCGGTATCGGCTCAACACCATGCAGACGGATAAGGATGAGCTTCGAGAAGAGCGAAACAAGGCTCAAGCTACCAGGGACAGACTCGTAAGCGAGTTTGAAGAACAGACCCGGCTGCTGGAGCGAACACGGACAAGGCTCGATGAGCAGCGTCGGACCTTGGACAGGTTTGAGAAGGACCGAGACATGTCGATCGACAAGGTCAAGAAGGATCGTGATCAAGTGCTTGACAAGTTCAAGCGCGAGCGCGATCTGGCCATTGAGACAGTTGACAAGTCCAAGAAGGATCGCGACCTGGAGCTGAAGCGGCTTCAGCGCGAGCGAGATGATGCAATCCAGCGCATCCAAAAAGAGCGCAACTCGGTCGTGGACAGACTCGAGAGGGATCGTGATCAAGTCGCTGAGAAGGCCAGAAAGGACCTCGACAGCACCATCGCCAAGTCCAAGAAAGAACGCGATCAAGCCATTGCCAAGCTTCAAAAAGAGCGCGACCAGGCTCTTGAACAGGTCAAGTGGGAGAGGGACCAGGCCATCGACCGAGCCAAGAAGGAGCGCGACCAGATCGTGGGCAAGCTCACCAAGGAACGCGATGAGCTCATGGAGAGCGAGCGGGCTTTCAGCAACAAGGTCAAGGAGCTGGAAGACCACCTTACCAAGCACCGAGATCTCAAGGCTGCCATCGAGAAAAACTACGAGGATCTAAAAAAGGAGACCCTCGAGACCACTCAGTCGAGCGGAAAGTTTGAAGCCAAGGTCATCAACCTGGAGCGAGAGCTCGAAGACATCAAGGCCATCCGAAAGTCCCAGGAGACAGCCTATGCTGCTCGTGTCGCCACCATGGAGCTCTCCAAGGAGTCTATGCAGCTCCGCGTCGACAACATGGAAAAGGACCTCGTGGACAAGTCCAAAGAGCTCGGCGAGCTGACCGTGGACCGTGACCGTTTCAAGATGGACAGCGAGAACTCCAAGCAACAGGTTGAGTCTCT
The DNA here is from genome assembly GCA_013623665.1 of Fusarium sublunatum. Taxonomy (NCBI): domain Eukaryota; kingdom Fungi; phylum Ascomycota; class Sordariomycetes; order Hypocreales; family Nectriaceae; genus Fusarium; species Fusarium sublunatum. The sequence goes on from JABFFF010000044.1 coordinate 100,544, forward strand.
GAGCAAGGACAAGGCCAGCCTGGAGGAGGACAAGACGAACCTGTACAAGCAAATCACTGATCTTACCAACGACAAAGCCAGGCTCCAGGAACAGCTCAGCGGCCTCGAAGGCGACAAGAAGAACCTCGAAGCGCAGGTGACGGTGCTCCAGACGACGATCGACGACTTGAGGAAGGACAAGGAAGCTTGGGCTAAGGACACTGAGAGTAAGGAAGCCCGCATCGCTGGTCTTGATACCGAGAACGGAGAGCTTAAATCGCAGATCGAATCAATCACTAAGGAAAAGGAAGCCGTCGCCAAGGAAGTGGAGGACATTGAGGGCAAGAGGAAGAAGCTCAAGAAGAAGTACGAGCAGCTGAGCGGCGAGAGCAAGAGTCTGCGTGAGCAGGTGCAGAGCCTGCTGAGTGACCAGGACGACAAGTCTTCTCGGGTTCTGCGTCTGACAGTTGAGGTTGAGGATCTGAGGTCGGAGAATGAGTCTCTGAGATCCATGTCGGAGGCTGGAAGTGTACTGTCGAGCTCCATGTCGACTGTCTCCAGCAGTGTTAGCAGCATCTCTCCTGATGACTCTGCTAGTGTGGTTTCTGATGCTACTGAGAAGCCAGAGCCGGCGAGTGCTCCTCAGCCTGCTGCTGTGGAGGAGGTGCCTGAGGAGAAAGCAGCTGAGCCTGAGAATCTCATTATTGTCGAGGAGGAATCTGAGTCTGCCCCTGCCCCAGCACCTGAGCCTGCCCCCGAACCCTCTTCAGACCCTGAGCCTACTCCTGAGTCCAACCCCGATCCTGAGGCTGAAGCCAAGGCCGAGGTCGAAGCTCCAGCTGAACAAAAGGTTGAGGAAAAGGCAGCCGAGCCTGAACCTGAACCTGAAGCACAAGAAGATAAGGCCCCTCCTCTAGTAGAGCAACTCCAGGGAGAAAACGCCGAGCTCAAGGAGAAGGCCGAAGCCGCCACGACTGAGCGTGATGAGATCGCCGGAAAACTCACCGCCGCCGAGGAAAACGCCGCCGCGCTCCTGACCAAGGCCGAAACCGTCGACGACCTCACCATCAAGCTTGAAGCCACCGCCGAGAACGCCGGCAAGCTCCAGCTCAGCGTCGACACCCTCACTGAAGAGCGCGACGAGATCTCCAAGAAGCTCGCCACCGTCGAGGAAGAAGCCGCCAAGCTCCAGGAGAAAGCAGCCAGTGTCGAGCCTCTGACCGCCGAGCGAGATGAGCTCAAGGGGAAGCTCACGGCTGCGGAGGAGGACGTGGCCAAGCTTCAGGAGAAGGTGGCCAGCGTCGACGCACTCACTGCTGAGCGCGATGAGCTCAACAAGAAGCTCGAGTCTGCTGAGCGAGAGGCTGTTATCCTGAACCAGCTGCGCACCGAGAACAACAAACTCATGAAGCAGCTCGAGGAGGCCAAGAAGGCGCAGAAGAAGGCCAATGCGGAGGTTACCTCTTTGCAGACGCAGGTTGCAGCTCTTGTTGCGCAGATTCACTCTGGTGTGCCACCAAGGACGAAGAGTGGTCGCAAGCCTATCAAGGATCCCAAGCGACGCGAGGAGTTGGTCATTGTGAGGGATCCTCGAGAGAAGGGGAGCGGACTGTAAGTGCCCATCTTGAGATGCTTGTACATATGAAGATGCTAACTGCTTTTCTAGGAGCCATATTGTGCGACGGCGTAACCTCAACTCTTCGGCGACAAGGTCTTCGTCTCAGTCGGAAGGATCTGCTGATGCTTGAGCGATCCTGTATTACACTTAACATGTCATGATTATGTCTGACGAGCCACTCTTTTGAACTTTCATTTGTACTTTCATTTGTACTTTCATTTGTACTCTCATTTGTTCATTTCTCATGTACTTTCATATTTATTTCCAAATGTCGTGTTTTTCTTATGTATAGCAAGCGATGCGTGTCACATGTAGAGACTAAACTAAGACGAGCGATGCAATATCTGTACGAGGGATGAGACTGGACATGGGGCATAGTTTGGATAAACGATTACATGGATTTTATGTTGTTACTTTTTTGTTGTAATGGAAGATTGGAAACTAGGCATTGCATGGCGCTATAATACACATACAAGTTAGGAGGACTTCTATCGTGACCACTGGTATTGCGTGTGAATATTTCAGTTCCTTGCCGGCCAGGAAGGCTGAAGCCTCGGAACATACTCGCTGTTGAACTTCTATAACCTTCAACGCAGTCTCCGTGATAGTTGTAGATGACTTCTAAGCACTGACAGCACGATCAGAGCAAGCCACCTCTTTGGAAACAAGGCCAACGATTCAACCGAGGACATAGATGAGGCATTTGGAAGAATCAATTTATCAGGCATCACTTCATCTCAAATCACTGCGCCGTGAAACCACCATCAACCGGTAAACACGCACCAGTAATCCATCTCGCCTCCTGACTCGCAAGAAAGACGGCGGCGCCTACGAGATCCTGTGGCGTGCCGATGCCATGAAGCGGATGTAGAGAACTTATTCTCTCCCTATCATGTATTTTGATGGTGTCTTCGAATATCGCTGTCTCCGTATCTACAAGATGGTTGAATTAATCATCGAGAGTGACAGCGGCCAGCATTGAGATTACTTACAGCCCGGGCAGATGGCGTTGCAGTGAATGCCGTCTCTTGCATAATCCAGAGCAATGGAACGAGTCAAATTTGAAACTGCTCCCTTGGAGGCAGAGTAGGATGCTGATGAATTAGCAAGAAGGAAACTGAGTTCAGGGCCTGCTCTTACGGACGGTATATCCTCCTACAAGACCATAGATGGAGGATATGTTGATGATCCAGCCTCTGTCCCCAGAGTCTGACTTTTCTTGCTTGAGCATTTGAGAGATTGTGTACTTGCTGGCCAAGAAGATGGACTTGACGTTGACAGCCATCGTCAGGTCCCACCACTCTTCTGGCGTCTCGTGGATCTTGGCAGGTTTTTTACCGGCTTCGATGGATATGCCTGCATTGTTGATCAACCCGTATACATGTTAATTTTTGGTTTACATGTCTAGATTATCTCACTTACACGTCAATACGGCCAAACTCGGTCACAGCCTTGGATACCAAAGCCTCAACAGCGGACGCTCTGCTGACATCCGTCTGAACAAAAATGACCTTTCCACCTCTCGACTTTATCAGCTCATCGGTGCTTATGGACTCCTCTCCGTTGACTTGAGAGCGCGAGTGCTGCTGGAGATCAGCGCAGACAAGGACCGCTCCTTCGCTAGAGTAGCCCAGTGCTATAGCGCGGCCCAAGCCGGATGATGAGCCTGTGACGATGCAGACTTTGCCAGATAGTCGAGACATTACTGTTGGTATTTGTCTGGCTGTCCAAGAAGTGGTAGCCGTCGGGCAGAAGTGTTATAAATACTTGTGGAATACGTGATATTGCGGAGAGTTGACTCCTCATTTGTCAGCTGTGGTGGCTGTCTCGGACGGTCAGGTCAAGTGCGTCACGATGCAGTCTGCAGTGATGCGTATGCTAAACTCAGAAAGCCAAGGACGGTATTACGTTAAGTGGGAAATATGTAAGCTGGCCCTCTGTCCGCTAGCGGAGAGTACCCCCGTTGTAGAATTTATAATCTTACCGAGTCGATTGCTCTTTGCCATATATTACACCCCAGTGGATTATCAGTCACGTATCCCACCATCGTCTCGTACTGGTAGAGTGCGTCAGACGCCCCAGGCTACAGCACTGTAACTGTGAGCTGTCAAATCCACAGCAAAGAGGGGCTTAAGAGTGTGAGGTCAAGGTTCGGTAATGAAATGGCCGATCCGCGAGCTATTGTCCCGAGTTTATCTTTCCGCCTCTGCCCAAAAATTATTTATTTACATCGATACTTCTTTTATGTGTAATTAGCACCTATAAATCTATTAGACTTTCCAACACCCTGAATATGACCTCTCAAATACTCACTCCCTTCTCCGTATCTGGCAAGACTGCCCTCGTCACAGGTGCTGGCTCAGGTAACCTACCCCTCCAATCCTGAAAATACGATACTAACTCATCTTGTCAAGGAATCAACCTCGAATTTGCCGAAATATTGCTACTGCGAAATTGTAATGTCATCTTTGCAGACCTTTCTTTGAGGCCAGAAGCCCAAGCTCTGGTGTCAAAGTACGACAAGAAAGGATCGTCTCCTCGCGCAGTCTTTGTCGAAACAGACGTCACTTCATGGAAAGCTTTAACAAACGCTTTTCAAGTCGCTCTGCAAGAGTTTGGTGACTTTGACATCGTGTGTCCTGGAGCAGGCGTCTACGAGCCAAACTGGTCCAACTTTTGGCATCCTCCTGGTTCTCCTGAAAGTAAGGACGATGTTGACGCTGGGCACTACAAGTTGCTCGACATTAATCTCACTCATCCCATTCGAGCCACGCAATTGGCGATTTCTCACTGGCTGCATCCCCAGAGCTCGCCCAAGTCAAATTCAACTGCACCCGCGAAAGCCTCAACCCAGAATCCAAAGCGAGTGGTCCACATCTCCTCGATAGCTGGTCAAATCCCCGTCTTCAGAGCCACCATGTACGGTGCAAGCAAATTCGGTATCACAGGTTTCGTGCGGTGCCTCGCTAACCTCGAATCGGTGGGTATCCGAGTGAATGCCGTGGCGCCTGGGGTTGTGCGGACTCCTCTTTGGACTGAGCACCCGGAGAAGCTTCAGTTTGTGGACGAGGCCAAAGATAGTTGGGTGACGCCTAAAGAGGTGGCACAAGCAATGCTTGATTGCGTGGAGAGCGATCAACACGTCGGCGGGACTGTTCTTGAGGTTGGGAAGAACAATACGCGTCAGGTGGGGGTTTTCAATGACCCTGGTCCTGATCTAAGAGACCCGACCAAGGGATTTACTACCAGTAATTCCGCTGATGGTGATCAAGGTGTCTGGAGTTGGCTTGGAAACACCTCGATTTGGGGTTCACGGCTGTAAGCTACTTTACGATACTGAATCTGAATGCTACCTCAGATCATATTCCAACTCTTTGACCCCGCAGCATTGCAACATTTGAGGCTGTCGACATAAGCTGAGATGCGGATTACCGCATTGGGTAATCGGCCATGGTCAAGTGACGACAATGTCTGACTTGTTCACCATTTCCCCTCTCACTGCCGTGCAAGTTGCAGCTGTGCTGCCTAAACCCCGCTCGCTTGACCCGCGCCAATAGCTCACATGTTATGTAACGTCTCTACATCAAGAGGCTTCTGTTCAGTGAACCCGGGCTTATGCGGATGCAACCAATCTGACGTATAGGCCGATCATTGTTTCTCGTGATTTGCACGGAGTGGTTATATGCGAGGCTGACTACAGTGAAGAGATTGCTAGATTTTGGTAGAGCTTTAAATGGGACAAGGACGAAGAGTGGCACTCATTCATTTTCAAAAAACGGCAGAAACCGACAGAGAAAACTCGTTCTTTGCTTACACATATATAGGCAAGCCTGAACACGCTGGAGATTGCTGGCGCGATCAAAGTTGAGCCAGCCAGTACCTTTTCCCGGTAACTTCAACGGTGATATGGCAGGAACAGAGAAAACAGGGAGCTGTGAGTGAGCAAACTTCATTGATTGTACTCACCCTGTGTTATTGGATGAGAGCGTTGATGTTGCGGATGTACATGAAGTTCAGATGGGATTTGCTATAAGATTCGAAACGACAATCAAAGCAGGCGGATCGTAAACATTAGGAAAGCGTTGTAGAAACACAAACATGGAAATGTAGAAATCGTATTCATCCTCGAGATATGCAAAATTGCTAGCTAACTATGCAAAAGAAGAAACAACCCTTTCAGCCACCAGGCTAAAATACCAAATAAACTCTTTCACTTTTACGCCGTGTTTATGCTGAAAGAACCTCAAAGTCGGGGAATGGTCTTGGTGGCACAGCAAGATGAAGGTGCCTCTTCAGTCTTGGAACCGAAAGCATTTTGGGAGGCAGCATCAACACATCGAGCTGAAGGAGGCACCCACAGACCAGGGTTCTTCTGGAAGAAATTTGAAGCGCGGAGCATCACACTAACGGGCTCAGCAGGCATGATGGGGAAGTCTTCAGTGCGAGGGAAATGTGTGAGGCCGAACTGGATGTAGCACACGATATCTGTGTTGTCGATCGACTCGTCGCGAGCAACCCAGTCGAGGATGGTGCTGTTGTGAGGGTGGTTCTCTGCACCGGTGGACTGGCACACGTAGTCACCAGCAGGGAAGACCTCGTAGTCCTTGTATGGAACAACCCAGAGACTCTTGCGGGCAAAGGCTGCGCGGGAGTGGACGACACTGCCAGGCTTGGCGAGGAGGCCGGGACAGTTGTTGTTGAGGATCTTGTATGATACGGGCTTCTTGGCTGAGGGGTTAATACTGCTGGGGTTGGTGATGGCCCATGAGCGACTTGTCTCGTGGCAGTAATCTGATGCGCCCTCCTTTGCAGTTCGGAGGGGAGTGCTCTTGGCGTAGAAACCGTTGCCGTAGGGGTTCTCGGGAGAACCAACCTCAGCCTCAGAAGGCAAAGCATCGCTCTGGACGATTGAGTTGTTTGGTCCGTCGATCTCGGGGTCTACTCGAAGAGAGAAGATGTGCTGGTGGTTATGAGCGTTGATGGCGGGAGCAACCTCTGTACCAAAGGGAGCGGCAGTCTCTGTAGGGTGCATGGGATAAGTGTTGAGCATGCCTGTCAGCTTCATCTCAAGCTTGTAGGTTCCGTCGAGAGTGAAGGTGTGGTAGAAGCCGTATTCGTAGTTGGCGGCGGTGATGATTTGAGAGATGATAAGCTTGCGATCACGAGCGGAGATGACGGTGCCGTCGCGGTAATCAGTATGCTTATACAGCAAGCCGTTGTCTTCCTCGTGGATGCAGATGGCATTCTTGATGACAGCAGGATCACCATTGCCAGTAGCCATGACAGCATCAAGATAGTGAATGGCGCCCTTGCAGTCACATCCCAGTTTCAACGAGTTGGTCATCAGACCAGTGCCATACTCACCAACGTCAAAAGCGTGTTTTCGGTGGTGAGGAGGATCGGGGTTGCCGTAGGGAACAACCATCTCGACGACGCTGATTCGGTTGAAGAGTGTGCGTTCGCGATGCTCGTGCTGGTCCTCTATGCGGACATCGGACAGAACAATACCTTCGCGGTAGTTGAAGCCAATGTGCATCTTGTATCCAGCCCAGGAGATCTCATTGCCGCGCATGCGAAAAGAGACGCCCTCTGGTTGAGTGATGTTGATGGGTTTTAGTGCGCCGTCAACGTAGTTGTCACCGACAAACTCAGGCATGTAGTTGTGAGGCGTGAGAGGAACCTTTGTGCGCTCTCCGTTGACGTAGCGAACGTCGACAGCGAGGATCTCCTCCTTCTCGGTATCGGCCACGACGGAAAAGTCGAGGGGATGCGCATACTGGTTGTCGAAGGGTGAGTCTCGGTAGTAAGCCAGGCCCTGCTGAAGACGACGCTCAAAGCCCCAACGGTTGTCAACGCCGATAGCCCAGGCGTCGATGAAGACCTTGGACATGTCTGTGATGCCAATATCCTTGCAGGCCTGGATGACGCGAGCGTCCTTGCGTGCGATGCGCTCGCAGATATCGAGATCCTCGAGGGTCAGCGTGGGACCGACTTCAGAGACGGCATTCCACTCCTCGACCTTTGACTCGGCGATGTTGGCGACGGCTTCAGAGACTTGGCCTGTGCCTCGCTCGATGACAATAGCAAAGGCGCGACGCGCAGGTCGTGGGCCAGTTCGGGCGCGGAAAGCGGCATACTCGGCCTTTTTGGGCTCACGGAGGGTGAGGCAGTTGAACTTGATGGATTTGGGGCTGTAGTAATCACGGATGATCTTTGCTGCGGCGCGGATCTCCTCGATTGATAGCGGATCTGAGAGTGTTAGTGGGGGATAGACAGTTGGGGTGAAGAGTTACGTACCAAGAGGATGTAGGTTCTGTGAATTTGACAGATCGGGGGCGGCGTCGGTGGCCTCCTCCCGGTAGATGGTATAGCCGGCGACGGACTGGGTATCTTCAATCATGATGAAGGTCTCTCTGCCATACAAAGAACAAATCTGGGTGTGCAAGAAGCTGGGCTTAGGAGCACAAGAGCTGGTGAAGTGATAACTGCTTGGAGTTCTAGAGTAAGACATCGAGTTGAGGATGACAGCCTCTTATAGATGAACAACTCGGAGCCCTCCGATGGCACCGGTTCCGTGGCACGGCTCCGCTTTGTCCGTCCACGACATCTCCACTTGTGTCCGGGCGAGATAGCAGCGCCGGGGCGATGATAGTGAGACAAAGCCAACACGCAGAAGCAAGCAAGCTTAGCTCAGAGCGAGACTAGCCGCAAGTCTCTACCAAAAAGCGCTGTAAAATTGCATTATTTTGTCCCAAGACCTGCTTGACTGCTTGACTAACAGCAAGTCTCGGTCATCGCGGCAACTCACTTCTCCAACACCAGCGGCTGGCTCCCTTATCCAAAGACAGGCAAAAGACGGTAGAGTCGAGAGTTTGATGACCCACAAATTACTGAATCCTGCTGCTGTCTAGCAGAATGGCAATGCCGCTGTGTTGTGTGTTGGCGCAAAGTTCAAGCTTCGATTCGCCTACGGTCGCCCTGGTGCCCTGCAGAAACGTTGAGGAGTAAGGGAGACTTGTCACTTGACACGGGCAAACAATGTCGATCAGACCAAGCTGCCGTGAGCCAATCATATCATGGGCATCTAGATCTTGGTCCGCAGACTTCTAACCGCTTGCAGCAGCTGATTCTCAGCTTTTCCCACGACAAGCTTTGAGATACACGCTAAGCTCTTTATGGGCAATACATCTCACTTTTTCGACGCTGTGAAATGGTGGGCACTCTTGATAAGACCCGATAACCGAGCAAGGATGTCCCGTCCGTCCCCATGACACCCGGCCACGATCCAGCCAAGAGCTGAACCTCCTCTGGAAAGCATATCTCATCCTCTCAACGCCCTGAACGCTTATTCGACTCCCGATTACCCCAGCCGGCCCGGGTTTCAACCGCCACGGCGATGCCCCATGGGGAAAGCGTTGCATAATGGCACGCGATGAATGGCGAGGTCGTCAATCCAGCACGTAATGGAATCGATCTCACATTCCCGTTGATGCAATTCGGTTTAGTTCCCCATGGGGTACAGAAACTGTCTTTTCTCCCCCGCAAAAAGGGCGTTGTGGTCGAGACGTTGGACGCAAACTCCAAGATGTTCAACGGGCGCGTCATCAGTGGACGCTGTCTCGGGCGCACGAGCGCAATCAGAGGGAAATAAACAGGGGATTATGACAGGGCTAGTGATAAGAGCCCAGCCAAGAACCTTATCTCTGTCCAACTAGACCAAACGCGATCTTTTCATGCCCGGTTTTCATAGGGTACACACCAGTTGCTAGCACTCGATACAGTATTATCGGATCCCGAATGGTTGTCACACCATACTGTAGACTGGCTAATCTCAATGTGCCTGCCTTTCTGAGGAACGCTGCTGCTCTGTCCATATCCTGGGGTAAAAGTTGGATATAAGCACCGCATCGACAACACCATCGACTTCTACAGCATTTCCCCATTCCACAACCCATATTTTTGAAACCCCTACTGGGAAGCAACTCGTTCTCTCTTCTTCCAAGGCTGCCCGTCGCCTTCACCCTACGTCATCTCCTCCCATCTCGACCGGTCATTGTCAGACGCGGCCATGTCCAACGACGTCGAGACCAACTCCGCGCTCAAGCGCTCAGACACCACCAGCCAGACCATTCGTGATGCCGAGGACCTCGCGCACTTTGGCCATGACCAGAGCCTCACGCGCAAGTTCAGTATGTGGAGCATGCTCGCCCTGGCCTTCTCCGTGTTGGGCACCTGGTCGACCTTTGCGCAGGGCATAGACAGCGGCTTGACCGCCGGGGGTCCTGTAGCCATCCTCTGGGGCCTGTGTCTCGTTTTTGTCTGCAACCTGTGCGTTGCTGTCTCTCTGGGCGAGATGTGCAGCAGCATGCCCACTGCGCTGGGACAGGCGTACTGGATCTCGCGACTGTGGCCGACTCCTGCGGGACGGTTTTGCTCGTACCTCTGTGCTTGGGTCAACATGACGGGCTGGATCACGCTTTCTGCGTCGCAGATTGCCTTCATGACGGAGTTTATGCTGAGCATGAAGGTCCTGTTCAAGCCAGACTGGCCTGGTGCGAGCAAAGGCTGGGTTCTATTCCTTGTCTATGTCGGGACAACTGTAGCGATGACACTTTTCAACGTGGTTGCTTGCCGAAAGGACATTGTTCTCCCCTGGTTCAACAACTTTGTCGGTATCTGCTTCGGTAGCCTTTTCTTCATCATCAGTCTGGCGATGCTCATTTCCGTTGGAACCAGAGACGACCTCGCTTTCCAACCTGCTGATTTCGTCTTTGGTACTTGGATTAACCAGACTGGTTGGCCTGATGGTGTCACGTGGTTTATTGGTCTTGTCCAAGCCGCCTATGGTCTAACAGCTTTCGATGCTGCTATTCACTTGGTTGAAGAAATTCCCAACCCTCGAAAGAACATCCCCCGCGTCATCTGGCTCTCGGTGGTCATCGGTGCCATCACCGGCTTTATCTTCATGGTTGTCTGTCTCTTCTGCATCCAAGGCATGGATATAGTCCTCGATCCGTCTACTGGGCTCGCCTTCATGGATCTCCTCAAGCAGACCGTTGGCCTTCAAGGAGGCACTGTTCTTCTATCTCTATTCATCATGAACGGTCTTGGCCAGGGCGTTGGCATTGTCACGACGGCTTCACGCTTGACTTGGGGATTCGCTCGTGATGGCGGTCTTCCTTGGAGTGGATACTTTGCCCGAGTTGACGAGACTTGGAAGGTTCCTGTACGCGCTCTGTGGCTTCAGGGTGGAGTTATGGCTTTGATCGGCATTCTCTACACGTTCGCCTCGACTGTGTTGGAAGCTGTTCTCAGCGTCAGCACCATTGCACTCACGGTGTCTTACGGCATGCCAATTCTAGTGCTCTTGCTCGTTGGTCGGGATAAGCTCCCACCGGGAGAATTCTCACTAGGACGGCTTGGTTCAGTTATCAACTGGGTCTCTGTTGTCTATTGTGTCGTGACAACCATCTTCTTCTTCTTTCCGTCGGCGCCAAATCCAGCCGCAGCAGATATGAACTATGCCATTGCCGTTTTTGGCATCATGCTGGTTATCACGCTCGTGTTCTGGGTTGTCAAGGGGCGGATTACGTATATGGAAACTGAGGAAGCGCAAGGGAACATCATCTATGCGCAGCGCGCGGAGCAAGCTAGCTACGATGCCAGGAATAAGGGGGACCGTGGGGTTCCTCGGGAGTCTGAAGGCGAAGCAGAGGCCAGTGGTTCTTAGTTCAAGCGTTGTTGTTGCCGAGATGAATCTTTGGGTAGCGTTAATTGGTGGTAGGTAGGACATAGAATACCTACGTGGTAAACTCTGAATCAACATGGATGTTTGAAATGATCTACTTTGAAGGAGATTACTCTCAAGTTGCACTGTGTTTTTGGCCTATCTTTATGCCGTTTCTGGTATGGCTACCGGTAATTACCATTGCTAGAAACGCTTACACGAGGTATGTGTTTGGGGGGCGTAAATCGCCGCTAACTCGTCAAGGGACCAGAACCTGCTACCGTCACACAGAAGATAACCTTGTGACCAAGTAACCGACAGTCCATGCGTTGAACTATCCTAATTCTGCTAAAGGAATACTGCAAACTATCTACCAGATTCGGGAAACAAGATACACATGCTTGTCACGAGCATGTCACTCCGGTGCATTCACACCGGCCCGGCTGGAGATGCCGAAGCACTATTCCGAAACAAGTCAATACTTTTCAGTTTTGGATCTGGGGAAACAGGGGATGCCACCGGCGCAAGCCGCCATTGTAAGTCGGACATGGAAGACCGGGGTATCGGTATACAATAATGATATCAGCCCGAGATCTTTCTTCAATGCTATCACGGTAAAACTAAGACTGCATCATCCACTGTCACAATGAGCTTGGACGTCCAGCTTACTGCCCCCAATGGGCGCACTTACACCCAACCTACCGGCCTCTTCATCAACAACGACTGGGTCAAGTCTTCAAACGGCAGCACAATCACCTCGATAAGTCCAACGTGAGCTTCAGCTCCCAATTCACGTCAAATTGAACCCATGACTGACATACACTAGTAACGAGCAAGAAATCACTTCAGTCTACGCCGCATCCGCCGAAGATGTAGACAAAGCCGTTCGGGCTGCCCGAAAGGCTCTCCGCAACCCACAATGGAGAGACTTGCCCGCGACCGATCGAGGGAAGTTACTACAGCGCCTGGCCGAGCTCGTTGAAGAGAATCGCGAGGTGCTCGCTACGATCGAAACATGGGACAACGGAAAGCCCTACTCTGTCGCCGTGAATGATGATATGACTGAGGTTGCCGAGACGTTGAGATACTACAGCGGCTTTGCGGACAAAGTGTTTGGCCAGGTCATCAAGACAACTGGCAATAAGTTTGCCTACACCGTTCGTGAACCTGTCGGCGTCTGTGGTCAAATCATTCCGTACGTTTAATAGTATCCCAGCACATCAACTCGGAATATCCAGTGCTAATGATCTCTACAGATGGAACTTTCCCCTCGCCATGGCGGCTTGGAAACTCGGCCCAGCCCTAGCCTGCGGTAATGCCGTTGTGCTCAAGCCCGCCGAGCAAACCCCCCTATCCATCTTGTACTTTGCTAATCTTGTCGTCAAAGCCGGCTTTCCTCCCGGTGTCGTGAATATTATCAACGGACTCGGAACTGTTGCAGGCGCTGCCCTTGCTTCTCACATGGACGTTGACAAGATTGCCTTCACTGGCTCAACTCCAACAGCTCGGCATATCATGAAGATGGCCAGCAATAACCTCAAGAACATCACATTGGAAACAGGTGGCAAGAGTCCTCTGATCGTCTTCAACGATGCTGATGTCGAGTTGGCGGCTTATTGGGCCCACGCTGGTATCATGTACAACCAAGGACAGGTCTGCTCAGCGACGAGTCGCATTCTTGTTCAGGAAGACATCTACGACGAGTTCCTCGCAGCTTTCAAAGCACAAGTCAAGAATATCTCAAAGGTCGGCGACCCTTTTGATGAAAGCACATTCCAAGGACCTCAAATAACAAAGGCCCAATACGACCGCATCATGTCTTTTGTCGAGATCGGCAAGCAAGAAGGCGCCAAACTGGAGCTTGGTGGTCAACCTTTCAAGGTTGGCGATGGCAAAGGCTACTTTGTCGAACCCACCGTCTTTACCGAAGTATCGCCTAGAATGAGAGTCTTCCAGGAAGAGGTGTTTGGTCCGTTCGTTGTCATGACCAAGTTCAAGACGCAAGAATACGCCATCAACTTGGCCAATGATACTCAGTACGGACTTGGCAGCGCCCTCTTCACCACAGATCTGGCCAGGGCGCATCAGGTCGCCAAGAGGATCGAGGCTGGTATGGTTTGGATCAACTCTAGTAATGATAGTGATTGGAGGGTTCCGTTCGGTGGAGTTAAACAGAGTGGTATAGGAAGAGAGCTGGGAGAGGCAGGTCTTGCGGCATATTCTAATGTCAAGGCAGTACATGTCAATATCACATCAAAGCTCTGAGGGATCAAACCTATCTCGGAGTATGTATTTGTACTTTTAGGAATACCTATAAAGAAGAGAACACTATGCTAATTCTTTCCAACCTACCAATGTAGGTATTGTTTTGTTGATGGCAAGTATAGTGATTGTTAGCATGTTTAATGAGTACTGGTCGAGAAAGTTCTGCTGGTCGCGGGATAAGCTGCTTTTTCTCTGCTTGTGAATATTGCGTAGGCAACTTTCTAAGAACCAAACAATACATATTCTGCGGTCTGACGGGCCTAAATTGTACTACTTGTCTCCCGGAATGCTTCCCTTAAATCTTTCTTTCACTCAAATCACAATAATGCAAGGATCCCAAGTTTGCTGTATCCGTTGTAGCTCTCCATTTATCAGCCTGACAAAGTTTACGTGGTTTAGTCAATATATCTTTCTCATTTGAAGGCCTTGCAGTCCGAAAGAAGTATTATGTTACCTTAATGTTTGATCAAAAATAACTATGCTTCTCGGTTGAGGGAGCTGGCTACAACGCACGATACACAGTGCCCTTTTCGAATAGCATGCCAGGCTGGCTGATTGTGTTTAATTTCACGCGGTTCGTGATGCGTCGTGATTATGGTTATAATATGCATCCCAAAATCATCTTTCCTGTCCCTCGGACAATGATGAGCCACGTCATATTTCAGCAAAGAAGTCGTTCCCTTATTGCATACACTTCCCATTCAAGCCATCACGAACTTTCCTGTCTATTGTCACTGACTCCTGGTCTAAGAACTGCGAGTCGTTAATTAATGACGCTGATCAACTGCCGTGTTGATTGACTCAGACGCCCAGTGGAAACAAGGTTGGATTGGCCAAGTTTACGAGCCGACACGACTCATGAGGTTGCATAATTTCGGTCATTTCCTTGCTTTTCACCAAGGCTGCTACCCTGGTCCATTTTCTATGGCGGCTTATCGGCAACTCAGCGGCCGCTTGGCAGGTGACCAGATCTACAGAGTCTTTCATGCAGGCAGTATCTAACGATCTATTTGCTATCATAGGTGTCATGCTCGCTGCCGCTGTCAATAAAACACGCTATCTCTTAACGCGGTCACCGACGTGGGGTTAGATTTTAAGGCCATCCACGCGTCATACTTTTACGTGCCCAAAAAGAACCGCGATTGGCAGATAAACTAACACTGCATTAGCGGTTTGGAGATACGGGGACTATGCTGAGATGGTTTTTGGTCTATAACAACTAGCAGTCTTGAATCATAAGGGTCCCTTGAGTGGCTATGAATTCAGTCCTTGGCGGATTGTAATCATAGGCAAACCATAGATTGGATACGCTTCGATCAGATGACTCTTCTTTCCCTACGGAAGTTAAATCTATTCGTCAACACATACGCTAATCTCTATCTGTTTCCTGATGAGGCACTGGCCATGAGACGATTTCTCGGGTAGGTTGATCACAAGCCATCCGCCCAAGGCCGTGGTCAAAAGCATATCAATTCCTTATCTTTCCCACATCTACTTGAAACACACAAGAGGATGCCCAGCTCGGGTTCCTGGCTACACAAGTCTCGGCAAGATCGAATACCCGCTTCAGCTGCCACAGACGCCCATAATTCCCACTTGAAGAAGCATCTGTTAACCAATCACCTCATGTGATTCTCTCACAAGTCCCTGAGATACGGCTAGTCCCACACGAGATAAGGTGAGACTAGACGCCGTTCCTACCGAGATTTCGGTCTCGGCCCGTTGGTAGATCGTATCTTGGTTGCAGCACTCCTGGCTTGATGGTCTCCAGGGTAGCGAATCGGGCTTGTCTCCAGCTGTCTTTGATGCTGGCTACTTGAGAATAATCAGTCTAGGATTTAAGCTTAATTACTAGTAGTTTTTCTAAAGAGATCGCAAAGTGCCATATGACTGCATCTGTAGTTTGGAGTCATACGAAACAGCATGACTCTTGTTGATCTCGATTGAGTAGACTATTCTGCCCAGCTTGTTGAATTAGCATACCAAGTAAACCAGCCTGACTCTACTCCCTCAACGCATGATATCTCGTGTGATAAATCTACCATCAAGCCACGTCAGAGTCAGGCTACTCGCACACCGGTCGCTTAGCCCTGTGTGTTAAGCTTAAATGATAAGTTATGGAGCGGCAAAAGCGGAATCAGCAGACTTGGCAGCTTAGGGTCTATCGGTCGATCTCTGTGGGGTTGCCAGAGGCCGCCCACGCTGACCGACCAATGCCTGGCTCAAATTTCCCTGCTTGGAGACCGCTATGATCTCATTTTGCTGCTCTTGGCATCGGCTCATGATCAGAATCTGCTTCACGTGTGACGTTGCGTCGTCGACCCTTCGGCAGCCACAAAAACCCACTTCTTGCTTAGAGAATTTTTCTTCTATGTAAGCCAGATGATCCTCTCAAGTCTGTGACTCTCTCTGTTCTGTATACTCAGCATCTACACTATCATATCTCTACCCTCAACTCACCTCATCACATCTCATCACAGCTATGCGCGTGCGCGACGCTACGAAAAAAGACTTGCCCGCCTTAAAGGACATTGTCCTCAGCGGGCTGACCAGTGATTCTGTCTGGCTCTACTGCTTCCCCTCGTCGAGCTCTCGCGTCTCGGAAACAGCCGCGAAGCATGTCGAAACCGTCCTCAACAGGATCGTAGAAGCCAACGACCCCAACTGGCGACTGTTGGTGGCCGAGACAAAGGCTCAAGAAGTTATTTCTCTATCACTCGCCCAGGTCCTTTACCAAGACCCGGACCGCCAGAGCGGAGGCGTTGCTGATCAAATTCAGCAGGGTAAAGTGACCTAAACACCCCAATTCTTTCACTTGGCACTAGCCACTAACTCAAAATTCACCCTCAAAAGTCTATGGCGTTTCAGAAGACACCGAGAGCAAAACGGCAAAACGTATTGCCGCGCTGGAAAAGGGCATCACAAAGGTCCAGCAGACATACCTGGCGCGCCATAACCAGATCCTATTCCTCCATGCCGTCATCACGCATCCCCACTGGAAACGCCAAGGCTGCGCCAAGCTTCTCACCAGGCAGCTTTTGCAGATTGCCCGCCAGAAGGAGGCAGCTGTGGTGACTCTAGCCAGCCCCTTCAGCGGCTACGTCTTCTACTCGGGCACAGCCTTTGCCAACTGCGGCCGCACGACGGTCGTGACAGACGGTGACATCGACAACCTCGAGCTCCAGATCATGGTCTGCACGCCGCCCAAGCCCCTGGAGCAGAGGCGGAGCTCCATCATGGACTACCTGGGAGGAGGAGGAGCCAAGTCATCGCCTGGAAACTCAAGGCGGGGATCCCACGACCAACAGCCTGGAGAGCAGAGGCGGAGCTCTTTTCTCGACATGTTTGGCTTCGGCAACAAGACGTCTGAGAATGGAGAGGCGGATGACCGCAGAAAGTCTCACGCCTAATACGCCAAATTCGCACCGGGTTGGTTGGAGACTTTAGATACCAGGACAATCATTTCTGTATTTCATTTCGGTTCATCTTATAAAGCGCCCGTTATATCAAAGAATCATCTTGAATATACTTCCTCGTGAGAATGAACTTGGCATTATACAAGTCAAATATTACTGATGTGTTTTCAGAACCTGATATCATGCATTTGCATCAGGCCATTGGTCACCGCGTGTGGATCAACAGGCGAGCATATGCACATTGACCGCCTCTGTCGTGTTGTGAAACATGGGATTCCTGTTTTCCCCGTCAGCTGGATTCTCAATAGCTTCAGCCAAGACAATTCAGCAACAGGGTCCAACTTGGCAGAGAACGGGTTAGTAACACCACAAAGTTGCTGATGATTGTCTACTGCGCCTTATGCCAAGCTGCTAGTTCGCTGACGAATTCAGCTCAAGTCAAACGGGCAGAGAATAGAAAGTCAGCATTGACTGTGAGCCGGAGCGATTCGAGAGCACTAGCAGCTGTGTATCACCATGGATGACTCATGCCATGGGTATGTCCGCAGATAAAGACAGCAAAATCCGAAAATGCAGCAATCTCCAGATAACCTTCAATTGCATCGCATACCGCTCGTATCGAATCCTCAGCAAGGGCCTGTTATCACCAACCCAAGCGCTGGAAGTCGGCTCAACTTGGTTCTTATGCAACAATCAAGACAACAACTAATACCGAGTCTGCCAACAGAGATATGGATTCAAATCATTCATCAATGCGCAGAAACCTTTTCACCAACCGATATGAGGCTACTGTCTCAAATGAATAGCACTTTTGGCTACTTCGCATTAGAAGCCATCTCGGAGTACAGCAAGGCCATCTCAAACGACATATTTGAGGGGATTAATTCAGACGATGAGGGGCCATGTAACTTGTCCGGGTTTCTGCGCATCTTAGGTCTCAACAGATTCTGACGACTCCGAGCCTGAACCTGATTCGTGCCGTGAGCAGCGCTCTTCACATTATTCGCAAGATTCTGAAGAGTCTGATGACGATTCTGAGTTATTTTCGGATGATCCTGAAGAGGATGAAACCTCTTCCCGCGGCCTCATTGCTCCTCAACCTCCGGGCTATACACTTAACAACTGCGTCGAGATTATCAAATTGAGTTAAAGGTACATCAGAAAACCACTCAGAATCCTATATATACGAATTACTTGGGGAAACAATCAGCAAAATGGTTCTCAATAATGAGCCTCGAGGATCTTCGGCCTGGCCTATGTCGCATTAATGATCCAGTGTGAAAATTGACAAGGCGAAACATGATGGCATGGCTGGAAATAGTGTGCGAAGAGGTGATGGAACTGGCAGAAGACAGACCTTTACTTTTTACCTGAGACATATTTCTCCGGCTTTTCAAGAACCTCTTTCTACACCTGGAGTTTATTAAGGCCATTGGGAAGTCTATCTTACTGATATGCGGCTTCCAAAGGGCACGATGGAGAGGTTGTCTCTAACTCTTCATTCTTATACCTGCATATATGGAGCGTCTAGGTGAACGCTTCTCATCACGTTATTCTTTTCGAAGCTATAAAGCTTCGTGGCAACATAGTTCGAGGCCATGCCACTACTATTCTACAGTCGACAGGCCAGCCTGCCTACAAAACTACCCATCATCATGAGCCACCCCTCAGCTCAATCTCGTTTCTCCATGAAACGCCCACAAGCTTCGTAAATCTGCTTGAAGCCATCGTACTTGATACACCTCTGAAAGATGCCCTCGTCTATCATCCTCGCTGATTGAAGTGATGCCGCAACGAAGAAGTCGCTATAACTCGGCTGAGCACCGAGGATGAATGGCCCCTCAGCCGTGTTCTTCAACATCAAGTCGCTAATACCACGCATGTTGCTCGCAACTGCTTCCCAAGTCTGTTCCTCTTTCTCTGGGTCTAAGAGATGCTCGAGTGGGTGCCCAAGCCGAGTCTCAATTCTACGGCGAAAGTACTCTTGAGATCGTGGCGAGAGTATCAGAATCTCGCGTGGCATCATGGAAAGACCGAATGCATGGCCTGTTTCATTGCGAGCTCTGGTCTCGACCTCGTGGCCAAGATCAGATGTTTGTGTCAGCGGCGGCTCAGGGTAGGTTGCCTCGAGGAACTCGGCGATGGCCGGTGAGTCCATGATGTATCTATCAGTGGGCACATGATTGATAGCCGGGACCGTGTACTTGGCAAGAGATCCAGAGCTGGGGTCGTGGCAGGCCAAGCCGCTAGACAAGATTAATAGGTGAACCCCTTTTCAAGAGCTGGATTGCGGGCCTGGTTCTGCAACAAGGATAACTCACATTGCTTTCAATGTGGGTTCAATATCGGGGAACTCGAGAAAAACAGTTTTGTAAGGGATGTGTTTGTAGTTGAGCATCATGCGAATTTTCCACACGACAGGCGAGAAGCACACGTTTTTAGTGCATACCAAATCATACAAGATGATTTCTGGCTCGGCTTGATTGGACATATTCCTAGCATCTACTGGTTTTGTCAGGTTTGTATAAGATAAAACGGTATCTTTGTGGTCGAGCTGGCTTTATATGCCAATCATGGGCTGGAAAGCTGCCTAGACTCGGATGGATTCAAGCCCGAGTGGTCTAGTTGTCTTACATGCATACATCGCTTATTAAAGGACTATCAGCTTCTTGCTATTTAAAGTATTGTATCTCGGAGACGTTAACGGAAAGGTTAAGAAAGATGGATAGATATGGTTGAGGTGCCATTTCCCAGTATTGTTTTAAATCAGTTGCCAGCTTCTGTGTAAACTTTAATGGTGACGCTACTGATATCAAGCATTGCCTAGTCGGAGATAACGCAGTCTCGTTTTTCTCATACAGCCTTGGGACTGAAAACGCTGTTTTACATCTGATCTGGATAGAAGCACATGACAGTCTGATATGTCGAGGCAATGGTGATGCTGAGAGTGACATCAACACTTATTTTGACGCGGTATCACGCTAACTTAAGTAGTATACCTCGGCACGTAGGAGGTCATTTAAGATCAGTAGTCGTCATGATCCACTTTTCCCCCAACCAGCCGAGGCATAGATCATCGATTTCCGATGTCGGTCCAGCCGAGCAATGGTCCATAAAGTCCCCTGGATCTAACAAAAGAACATCTTTGACTTCCTTTCCTTCTCTCAAACACAAAATTATACTCCCAACTTGCATAATGCCTCCGCCAAATCCAGATTGGGTCAAGGCCCTCAAACCCTCCGGTCCTCAGGGCTCAGAGCTCATCGCCCACGAGAGAGCCCAATCTGACATCAACGTGGACCAGCTCGCCGCCTTTCTCTTCACAAAGGAGGTTCTTGACAGAAACCAGAAGATCCTTGAGATGCTTCAGGCAGACCCCGTCTTTGACAAGTCGCAAAACTACTTCCGCGGACGACAGGACAGACTTGAGGCTGCTCTAGCCAGGGGAAAGGCCCTGAAGCGACTATCCGTCAAGCACCAATGGACCCAGGAAGAGTACCACGCCGCTAATGAGCTCATCAGCGAGCCAACTCCCTACGGTCTCCATGAGACCATGTTTTTGAAGACGCTGGAAGAGCAGGGCAGTCCCGCGCAGCACAAGCTGTTCCTTGAGCGCGCGCGAAAATACGAGATCATCGGCTGCTATGCACAGACTGAGCTAGGCCACGGCTCTAATGTCCGAGGCCTTGAGACGACGGCCACCTGGAACCCAGAGGACAAGACCTTTACGCTGCACTCTCCTCACCTCACAGCGTCTAAATGGTGGATCGGATCTCTCGGAAAGGCTGCCAACCATGCCGTGGTCGTAGCGCAGCTAGTCCTCAACGGCAAATCCTACGGCCCGCATCCCTTTGTTGTTCAGATCCGAGATCTGAAAACCCATGAACCCCTGCCGGATATTCACGTCGGAGATATCGGCCCCAAGTTCGGCTACAACACCATGGACAACGGCTTCCTGCTATTCAACCACGTCAAGGTCCCCCATGTCAACATGTTGAATCGCTTCTCAGGCGTGGACCCAGACACTTCGAAGTACATTCGACCTGCGAACCCTGCTCTCGTCTACGGAACATTGACCTTTGTCCGATCCTCCATCGTCTTCCAGTCTGGTTCTGTGCTTGCCCGCGGTGTGACCATCGCTACACGTTACTGTGCCGTTCGACGCCAGTTCCAGGATCGCGATGCTGCCGCGGGAGAGGTTGGCGAAAACCAAGTCCTCAACTATACCATGGTGCAGCACCGCCTATTGCCGCTACTGGCGTCGTCCTACGCGCTTTTCTTCACCGGACGAGCTATGATCAACCTCTACCAGGCAAACCAGAAGCGCATGGCAGGTAAAACTGCGCGCGACGCCAACACCACTAACCGTGGCCCAGGCCCTGAGGAGTTGAACCCCGGCAGCGATCTCTTGGCTGATTTGCATGCCATTTCCTGCTCTCTCAAGGCTTTTGCCTCTACCACAGCTGCTGAAGGCCTGGAAGTCTGCCGTCGCGCCTGTGGAGGACATGGATACTCCGCCTTCTCTGGCATTGGTACTTGGTACGCTGATTATCTGCCTACAGTCACATGGGAGGGTGACAACTACATGCTTACCCAGCAGGTTGCTCGGTATCTGCTCAAGTCGGCTCGTGCTGTCCTCGCAGGCAAGGCTGCCGACAACAGCATCTCTCGTATCTTCAAGGAGTTCATCCGAAGACAGGATATTGGTGCTGCGTTTGATGTGCTCGACAGTGACCAAGATCTCGTCGATGCTTTCGCCTGGCGTGTTTCCTTCTTGACTTTCGAGGCTCTCAAGCACAGAGATGAGGAGAAGCAGTCGTGGAACAGTCTCCTGATCGACTTTTGGCGTCTCTCTACTGCGTACGCCCAGTACCAGGTCGTCAAGAACTTCCACGAGGCTCTCAACAATGAGGACACAAAAGCCTCGCTTGACCCCAACACTCTCGCTATCTTGCACAAGCTGTTCGAGCTCTTTGCTCTGCACCACCTGACAGACCAAGCTTCCGAGTTCTTCACCAGCGCCGCTACTACGGTGCGTCAGATCCAGCTTGCGCGCACGAAGCGAACCCTGTCACTTCTTGAGGAGATTCGTCCTCACGCTGTCAGACTTGTTGATGCGTGGTCGTTCCCTGACTGGCAGCTTGACAGCTCGTTGGGCCGCTACGATGGTAAGGTGTACGAGGATTTGTTTCACAGGGCTTCGGAGATCAACCCGATCAACGATATCGTGTTTGACCCTTACCCCGGGTCATCTGTGTTGTTCAGGAAGAACGGAGCGGAGCCCAAGGCCAAGTTGTAATGGTACGATATTAAAGTTGTTTAGAAGCTAGATGCTGCTGGGTTAGGCTGTTACATATGGGAACATTTTGGTTGGACTCTAGATTTAGCATGTTTAGAAACAAATGATCAGATTATTTATCGACGATGAAAACATGTACCTGTCCGAATAGAAACCGGTTTGCTGTAACAGTACCTGTATGTTATATCTCAAGGGTGGAGTGAAGAGGCCATATTGAATCTCTGCTAATAAAGACCGCTACATTCTTTTTACCAAGCCAGCCCAATAACCTATTATCCAACCTAATAACAATCTGGGCTCAGAGTTCTTACTACTCATCATCCGCATCGCGCGGGTCATGCTCTCTCCAAAACTTATCATAGTCCTCCCAACTCTGAGAAGGCCACGCCAAAGGGACAGTGATCGGGCCAAAGGGAATTCCTTGCTTGTCAAACTCATCAAGCCGAGCCTTTGTCAACTTCCTCGACTTGTTGACACTATATACCGAAACCCGATGACAAGAGCTCGTGACATGCAATCCCCAATTCCACGCCGTTCGGACATTAGGCGGCTGCGTATTCAGAGAATTATCCCAGCAACGACAGACGATCTCGACCCAACCTTCAACATCGCACGGAAGCTCAAATTCCCAGATTCTCCACGTCCATTTGCGCTTCTTGGACAGGTTCTCAAGCGGGATTGTGTACCAGTTGAAGCCACCGTCTGACGAAAGCTCCACGCGCTCAGGCCATCGACCACCGCCAGAGTAAGCCCAGCCCTTGCAGCGGATCTTGCCATTGTGGATGACCACTTGCTTTGTCCAGGGAGACATAATGGCTGAGCTTACAGGCATCTCCTGGATCTGGATGCCATCTGTGAGTTTAAAGTTGTGCTTGCCGACCTGTTGAGGGAAGTAGAGGTACTCCTGGCTTTGAACCGGGGCTCTCGAGGGCTCCTTGATGGCCTTGATACGGTATAGCCATTTGACGCTTCTGGCTCCTATATATCCAAACACCACGACGCGGAGAGGATACCCGTGGATCCTAGGCAGTACTTCCCCATTCATCTCCCAAGCTAGCATCACCTCATTGGCCTTGACCTTGGACCATGGAACACTGACGAGATAGTTCATAGCCTTGTCGTCCTTGAAGTAGGTATCGGCGCCATAGAACTCCAAGTGCTTTGCGCCGTCGACCAAGCCCCCACAGGCTTTGATGACCTTTTTAAGACTGATGCCGACGTATTTTGCGGTGCCAATTGCGCCCTCAGCCCAGGGTGCTTGGGGGACTTCATCGCCTTGACCAGCATACTTGAGAATCTGCTCGACGCGACGTGTTCCTGAGCACTGAATTGTGACGTTCTTCTCCATTCGAGGAAACTTGGACTCATCCATGAGTTCGGCCAGTGTGAAAGAGCTTGGATTGGCGACAAGGCCGTCCATGAGAAAGCTGTAGCCCTCTTTTTCGATTATGGGAATTCCGCCGTGGTTTCTCACAAAGTGTAGCGAGTTTGGGGTGAACTCTTTGTCCGTGACCAGACGCTTGGGCGGTTCACCGTTGTAAGGGAATTGAAGAAGATGCAGCATATCGACGTGCTTTTCCTTGAGAACAGTGTTCCATGAGTCCTCGGGGACTTTTTCTAGTTCACCTCCCAGAGCGTGATGCCACATTTTCCAGTGCGTGCCTGGAAGCACGGGGTTGGTTCCGGGGATTGGACCAAGTTGGAACTCTGGGTTAGGTGGAAATGTCTGTGCAGTGAGGATTTTGTGTGCCGCTGCTTTCTTGTCTGGGTAGTTTTCCCACTCCACGAAGCTTGTGATGGTCAGTATAAATGATATTAACTGAGGGGAGCAATGTTTCAGATAACTCACCCATTCCAGCCTTTCCGCTCAGCAGCGAAAAGAGTATCACGGTCGCCAACGGCTTTGATAGCTTCTTCATCCTTCGTGAGCTCACCAAAGACCTGCGGATCTAAGGCTTTGGTCTCTGGACCGGTCATGTCCAGGACCGGGAGCACCGCTCCAGAGAGTCCCTGCTCAATCTTCCACTCATCTGGACGGTTGGTTGTCTTCATGATGGGTGTTTGCTAGTGATGATGTATTGGATGGGATAGCAGACCGGAAGTCATCAGAGAACAGGGTCCAACAAAGCCTTATACCTCAGTCCCTAACACTGGCGCGCCGTGACGAGACAGCGGATCATCAACGTTGGCAAGCTACGATCTGCCCACTCCCGTAATATTTTAGTGAATGTAGCAGTCGAATCAGAGGATGAAGTTTAAGACAAGGTTCGAGATGTTACACGGCTATTATGCAGCCACAAGGACCCTTAGTTGGTTGTGTACAAATTTGGCTTTCTTCAGCAACCCCTTGTGCCTGTCTTCTTCACCCCAAGTCTTAGGCCCGATTCGATGTTTTGGAGTAGTACGAACTGTATCTCAGAATAGAAGATGTGAAGAGCTCTGTGAATGGTCGGATACTCATATAGGATCGTGACTGGTTGGGCTTGAGGTCAAGTTGAGTGCGGGGTTGTCTGGAAACTCAGGGACACAAATCATCATGACAATGTGGCTGCCTCTTTATGACTTCTGGAGGTTGGGCATGAACTCAATTCAACCTTCTTCGCGCCGACTGTTCCGTTCCATCAGCTGACGAGGCCCGATCTCAGATCCACGATGATAAGATGAACGGTATTTCACTACCGACGTGTGATCCTTGTCCGCGTTGTAAGACACCACCACACTCAACTCAACAAGATCGTATTTAAGCCATACAGACATGGTGAGTAGCGACCTTGTAATTCTGTAGTGCACCACGAAGCTTACAATCCGTTTAGCCCAAGACCCAGAACAATCCTACGTGCACACTCGCCAATGGTAACATTCCCTCCCTATATACGATAAAGCTCTAATCATCATTCAGGTCAACCGAGTGAGAACCCCGGTTCAGCACAGCAGATTAGATATGGCGACACCAACGGCGGCTTGATCGTCTTGAGCGACGTTCAGACAATCGAGGTTCTTGCACACTTTGCTCGTGAGAGAATTCCTGAAAGGTACTACATCCATCTCACCCGTCAGCACCAGCTAATACTCGATTACAGAAGCGTGCATGCCAAAGCCGCTGGAGCCTTTGGCGAGTTTGAGCTTCTCAAAGATGTTTCAGACTTGACCGACGCAAAGTTCCTCACTGGCGTGGGTAAGAAAACCAAGCTCCTGACTCGAATCTCTACTGTCGGTGGAGAAAAAGGTTCCAGCGATACTGTTCGTGATGTTCGTGGCTGGGCAACCAAATTCTACACCGAAGAAGGCATCCAGGACTTTGTCTTCAACGATCTACCTGTATTCTTCATCAGAGACCCTATCAAGTTCCCTTCCATGAACAGAAGCCACAAAAGACATCCTCAGACTAACGTCCCAGACAACACTATGTTCTGGGACTTTCACCTCAACAACCCGGAGGGCATTCATGCGCTGATGCATTTGTTTGGACAGCGCGGGATTCCAGCTTCATTGAGGAATATCAATGGCTTCAGTGTCCATACCTACACCTTGAACAAGGCTGTAAGCCTCAACAAACACTGCATCTGAGTGAGGCTGACAGGGACTAGGATGGTAGTTACGTCTACGTCAAGTGGCATTTTCGACCAGATGATGGCATCAAGACGATGGATGCAGATACTGCCGTGCGCCTGGCGGGCTCTGAGCCAGACTTTCACGTCAAGGACCTGTTCAAAGCCATAGAGGCAGGGGACTTTCCCAGCTGGGGCGTCTATATCCAGGTGATGAAACCAGACGAGGTCAAGTCGGCTCCTATCGATATTTTTGACGACACTTACACTTGGCCCTTTGAAAAGTATCCTCTGAGACTGGTAGGACGAATGACACTGAACAAGAATGTAAGTAGCAATTACTGCGTATACTTGATGGACGAACTGACAAGTGGTATACAGCTCAATAACTACTTTCAAGACCTGGAGCAGGCATGCTTTTCGCCCTCGAACATGGTTCCAGGCATTGGCCCCTCTGCAGACCCTGGTATGTAACAGCAGTACCTAGTGACGAGCACCACCTAACCAGGCATCCAGTACTTCAAGCTAGAATGTTTAGCTACCCCGATGCACATCGCTATCGGTAAGAATATCACATCCCGATGTTCAGCCCTAACAATCTACAGAGTCGGCCCAAACTATTTCCAACTACCTTGCAACAAGCCTATAAACACCGTCTACGCTCCATACGTACGAGACGGCCCCGGAACAATCAACGGAAACTACGGCGGCGATCCAGACTACGTATGGTCCCAGCTGCGCCCAGTCTCTGTGAGCAAGCGAGTCCAAGTGTCAACACACGAGGTTTGGGCTGGTCATGTGAGCTCCTTCGCAACATCGATTAATGACAGGGACTTTGAACAACCAAGGCAGCTTTGGCATATCATCTGCAAGGAACCTAAAGGAAAAGAGCAGTTTCTGCACAACATTCTGCCTACATTGCAGGACATACCTGATAAAATGAAGCATGAAGTCGTAGGTAAGTTGAAATTTATATTTGCGGTTTTGGAGTTTCCCGCTGACCTGATGACAGATTACTTTGGCAAGGTTGATCCTGATCTAAAGGGTCTTCTCCAAAAAAGCTTGTCCTTGATAAGCCTCTGAGACTGGAGGTCAGTGTGGAGAAGTTCAGTTATTGATAGGCACGTCTGATAGTATCTGTGTAAATGAAACTGAGGATTATTGCTATGCCTCTATTCTTAATTCATGAAAGTCCGTTCACCTTCCGATAACCTTACTTCTCTCCCATCTCCCATTTCATCTCTACCTCTCTTTGAATCTCCTAGAACGCGCCCTCGTGATTGTTCTGCGCCAGAGGAGAAACCTCTTGAATATCCTGTTGCTCTGCCTGCCAAGTCTTGAACTTTCTCGTCGGCAACCTCATCTCAAACATGTGATCAATCTCCATAGCAGTCCGTCCCTTCATTTCAGGGATCCAAAGCCAACTCAAGACACAGCCAATAAGAGACAGTCCACAAAAGACAAATGCAGTCTTTGCTCCAAGTGCCGCCTTGTCGCGACTAAACAGCATAGGCAGAACAACGGCCAACGTGATTGAAGAGCCTTGAGCTACGACACCACTTAGACCCTGGGTAAGTGCACGAAGCTGTAGGGAGCTGGTCTCTCCCATGATGGCATATCCTGCAGGCCAGCAACCTAGACCGCAGACAATGATGACCGAGATCATGATGCCTGCGGCCACCCAGGTCAGTGCAGTGCTGGACCAGAAACCAGTGATACCCATGGCTCCCCATAGAAGTGAAGTGATTCCCAGAGACACAATCGTCATGCTGCGACGGCCAGTGCGGGATAGAAGCCAGAAACCAACACCATTCCCAAGCATACCTGCAATGATACCGAAAATCATAATCATCAGAGCAGGACTCGACTGCATTCCCATGCTCTTCAAGAAGATTGTGGCATTCGAAAGAAGCTCCAGACCAAAGAGTGCAGGCATAACACTAGCCAGAATCGTAATCAGCGTCCGTCGAAGATTGCTTCCCTCCAGGCATGCCCAGTAGGTTGCTGATGTGGTTGAGGCCTTTTCTTCTTCGACGGTAGCTCGGATCTGTTCAAGTGCGGTGTAGGGGCTGATCTTGGGAGCGAAAAGTCTGGTTGCTGATCGGAGAGCTCTCTCTTCCTGGCCAGTTCGAATTAGATGAGCTGGGCTTTCGGGCATGACAAGCGACAGAATGAAAGGTCCGAGTGCGAGAATCCATTGAGAGCCAAAGGCGCCGAGATAGCCTGTGTTTCCCTTGATGTTGTTGACGACGAATAGAACGACTGACCCAATGAGCTGGCCCATCAGAGTAAATGTCGGAAAGAGGGCCATGGCTGATCCACGTAGAGCTGTTGGCGCGTTTTCTGATACCCAAGTGACACAGGTAGTTTTGATAATACCAACCGAGAAGCCCTGGACTGTCAAGCCAGCAGTAAGCATCATGCGCTTGGTGTCCAACGGTTCCGGGAGGTGAGAGAAGAAGATGCACGAGATGGCGATGACAGAAACAATAGTTCCAACCAAAAGACTGTACTTGCGTCCAATGCGATTCTGTAGCCAACCGCCCAAGACTGCTCCAAATGCTGCACCAGCAGGAGGAAGTCCCATCCATAGAGATAGCCAGTTACCCGGAATGTCCATCTCTCCATGGATCTTCTCGCCGTAGTCAGCCACAAAGGAGTCCACGCCCGTAACAGAGCCGACGATAACCAAGTCGTAGCCCCATCCGATGACGGGGATAGTCATAGCAAGACAGTATCCTGCTATCTTGGGATACCGCTTTAGGGCTTGTCGCAGTGGTAACTTGGCATCTTCGTCATGTTTGGGCTCGGAGCTGTCTTTTGACGACGCGCTTCTGAGTGATTCCCTGGGGTTGTAGGCTGTCGTGTCTTCGTCTTGTTGCGGGATTGAAGCCCATGATCGTGACTCCATCTCATGGTAGCCTGGGTGCAGATCACCCGACGGGTTGATTTCGCTGTAATTATGATGGTTCATGTCTTGTGAAGCTCTAGCAAAAGAGAAGAAGGGATTGACTGGGCTCTGTGACGCGTCGGTAAGCAACGAATGGTAGTTTTGATAGCAGTGCTATCGGAGACTTGAGACAGAGGTGAGAACAAAGCCAAGAGTGGTGTGAGATGAGATGAAGACCAAAAGAATCGAGGATTCACGAGTTTAATTATACAACCCCATGCTCATCAAAGAGGCTCAGCCTCATGGTGATCAAGGTTGATTTCTGCATGCCCTACGGTCCTACGGAGTATACCAATATTTACCGTCTTACGGCGGGGTGATAGCAAAGAGCCACAGCCAATAGGGGATAGGGGGGCTTGGATACACGTCGAAGGAATGAGATTAGCACGGGGCTGAGCACTCGCACTTCGCATTAGGATTCAAAGGATTCAGATCCCTGTCGACTTGTGAAACACCGTTAATTCCCATCCCCCCCGCCAGCAATTTTGCTTTTCTTAGTCTGATATCTTGTCACTTCTGCATTCAGATCTGCATCATCATATCTCACTGCTTATGCAGGGTGCTGCGCATGTCTATATCACAGCCTCACAGCCACGAATGCACTCAAGTCCGACGGCGTGCTACACACAACCACAAGTCCGAGAGAGGTGAGAAAGCAACGACGACTAAAAATAAGAGACTTTCGCAATTGGAAACAAACATACTTTATTACGACATAGTAGATCTTATCCGTCAACATACCCATCTCAACAGAATTCGTTTAAATACATGTACCCCAAGCAACAACACCCTCTCATATTCCATCACCAAACTGATCACACCAGTCACGCAAAAGCCGAGTCGTGTCTATTTCACATAGAACTCGTAGCGGAGACAGCCAGCGTCTATGTAGCCTCCTGCACCACCATTGTCACCTGTCGAACAAGCCAAGTTAGTCAATCGATGCCCATAGAGTTGGAAGATAGGGTTATAGTTACACTTCCTGTAGTTGGAACGCATCACACTGTAACAGCTGACCTCGTCATCTTCGATAGGATCCTCCGGCGATTGCTCGTCAAGCTCGTCGCAGTCGTCTCTCCATGAGATTTTGTAATTCATATGCGAAGCCCCAGTCACGCCGGGCGGACCCCACTAGATGTCCTCATCTCCAGGCTTCATGGTCTTGCCCTCAGCAAACCACTTGCATCCCATCTGAGACCACATTTCCTGTGCTTCAGCATGTACGTCTCTATGTTTGTGCTTGTCGTGACATTCTCGCAAGCCCAAGGAAAGCTGCTCGGGCTCCTTTTCCATCGGCGGTGCGACGTTCCACTTGAACTCGCCGCATCCCACGTCAATCTTTGCATCGATTGTCATTCGATCAGAAGCGGAGCCATGGCTTTGTCCACCTGTGGCAGGTCAATTCTGTTTAAGTAAGGGATACTCTGATAGAAACTCACATGGGTTACTCTTGACCAACTTTGCAAAGGCATCACTGCACATGTTCTTCTTTTCTATCAAGCACTCTCCCTCACTTGGTAGCCATGAGAGCCAGAAGACATAGTCCTCGTACATCTCTGCGTTCTCCGGAGGCGTTCGTCGCATCAAGTTTGTGGATCGAGGAGACATCCGGGGGATATTGCCACCGTAGACGTCGAATGCAATGTTTTTGTACTTGGTGTCAAGACTATCCTTGATGTAGTCGCAGAATCTATCTGCTACCTCTCCAAATAGTTTGCTTGCAACGTTGGAGAAGGGCCTGGAGCATGTGACTTCGGGGGTCTTCAGGTTCGTCGGCTTTGTCGAGTGCTTTCGAGGCTGCCTGAATCGCGTTCTCGATGTCCTGGTCGAAGATATGAATCGATTCCAGGCTCTTGGGGTTGCATACGCAGTCTTTGTTCTTCCCCTGTTGGCGGAAACGGTTAGTGAGTTCCATTGTCAAGTCATCTGGGCTTCATACCTCGGAACAGGCCCATTCGATGGCATCTGTTGGCTTAGGATCTCCAACGCTGGTTTCTTTGCAATCATCTGGGCAACCAGGCTTCAGGCCCTGGTCAGTCTCTAATTGTCCCCAATTGTCTCTGCCAAAGGAAGTACTCACCATCCCCGTGGGACAAGAGGTAGCTTCGGTTGTCGTCGTCTCCGATTCTGACTTTGTCTTTGTCACCCTGTGGAGAAGACTGGAGTTAACGATAACTCAAGGTGTTTGCCATGGATGCGAAAGGCTGATGGCGGTATGCCCATCTTAGGCCACGTTTGCATGGGCGGAGGTATTTTACAGAAGCCGACAAACATGTTTAGGGCGGTTGTGTCTGTGAATATGAAAGTGGTTGATTCGTAGATTGATTTTAAACATTCCGAAGATCTGCAGAATGGAAGTTAGTGGGTGACCTGGAAGATGTCTAATGAAGGCGGACTGACGCTGAGAATCCGCCATTTTAGTAGTAGGAGGCGTGCAATAGATGTTGTTTCGAAGGAAAGGTAGAGAAGAGTGCCTACTTAACGCCGTAAGCATATTTTGGCCCCCACCCTACACCAGTACTAAATTTAGCCACCCCTTGCCTTTGCATCCATAACCTTGATTTATCGACATATAAGTGATATCCTAGCTCGTGTGAGATAGGAATAGATTCACATGCAGTTCATACTAGCATCTCAGCATTTCTTGGCAAAGAAATGGATCCGATCCATAGAAACCGGGAAATATCTGCTCCGTTTCACCGGCTAGGCGTGCATCACTAATGTTAACGTTAACGATTAGATAGGTAATTTGTCATCCCAGGTACAAAAAGACTCAAGCTAGAAGCTATTCCCTACATTCTTGATCTTCATCTTATTCCTTTACATTTTACAGAATGGCTGGCACTGCTCCCGTCATGAAGCAATGGATCTTCTCCAACAAACCAAAAGGCACGCCTACCATTGATGGCCCAGAGCCAACCTTTACCCTGCAGACGGTTGAACTTCCACCCCTCAAGGAAGAGCAGATTCTCGTCAAGGTGCATTACATCTCCAACGATGCAGGCCTTAGAACCTTTCTCGGATGCTCTGTCGACGAGGATCGCATGTACGTTCCTCCCATGCAGATCGGAGACGCTATGCACTCCGGTATCGTTGGCGAAGTGCTCGAGTCAAAGTCGGAGAAATTCAAGACAGGCGACTTAGTTATGGAACCATTTCGTTCTTCCTGGGGCGACAAGATAATCTTGGATACCGATACCGTCCAGCACATCGCTCCCTTGCCCGCCGGCCTCTCTAACAGCCACTACCTCGGTGCCTTTGGAGGTTCCGGTCTAGCAGGCTATGTCGGCCTTTTACATATCGGCCAAGCCAAGCCCGAGCACACAATCCTTGTATCTGCTGCAGCGGGAGCTACGGGTTCCATGGTTGTACAGACCGCTGTTAAGCTACTGGGCGCCAAGCGAGTTGTAGGCATTGCTGGTGGCGAGGAAAAGTGCGCCTGGGTTCGAGACCATCTCGGCGCTCACGCCTGCGTCAACTATAAGAGCCCGACATTTGCCCAGGATCTGAAGGATGCCACGCCGGATGAAGTGGATATCTTCTTTGACAATGTTGGCGGTGCTATTCTCGACACCGCTCTCACCCGCATTAAGAAGTTTGGTACTGTTGTCGTTTGCGGAGCCGTCAGTTTGTATAACTCCGACCAGCCCACGATGCTGCACAACTGGTTCGAGATTATCTCTCAAAGATTGACTATCAAAGGATTTTTCCTGTATGACCACATGGACCAGGTACCAAAGGCTATGGAGGAGCTTATCAAGGCGGCGGCGGAGGGCCGGATCAACGTTGATATTGAGAACGTTGTCCCTGCTACAATTGAGGACCACCCCAAAGCTTGGATAGACGTTTACAAGGGTGCCAACACGGGCAAGTCAGTCACTAAGCTGATTCATTAGAAGGATGAGAAACGAAAGACATTCTTTTAGATGATGAACATTAACCTGCTTCTATCACAAGAATGGCAAGATACTGCTTGAGTGAATAAATAGTCGACATAAAAGCGGCTTGTGAACCATGTAGTTACATTGGGTATTGAATTTGAAAAGATTCTAGAACCGTTATTCCATGCCAGATCAGAGGGCTTCACCCTCCATCAACGACTTAATGAAGTCCATGACCCTCGAGACAATTCTTGAGCTTCTTCTTTTCCTTCCCACTAACCTCCACAAAAGTCTCAACATACTCACAAGGCGAGTAGTGCATCCCACTCTTATCCGTATATGTATACGCCTTCTCCTCAGTCACTTCGTTCCGCACGTTAAGCGCCCGAAGCATGGCCATAGTCACCTGGGACCCATTATCAAGCGCGAGATGTAAAGGAAGCTTCTTTCTATATCTCCACCCTGACAAGGTCCTTGGAATTAGTATCTTCATCGTCTCTTCCAAGCGAATCATCCACTCCGTCTCCTCGTTGGCGACCTTGCACCAGGGAAAGGGCTTGGAGAAGCACGTAAGGGCCAGTGGAACCATGAAGCCGAAATTCTCCTCTTCGTAGTTGGGCTCATGCTTCTCGAGGAGCCATCGCACAAAATCCGGGAGAGCTAGGAGTGAAGCTAGATGGAGAGTACCGTCGTCAGGCACCCCCGACTGATTCAGAAGTTTGAAGGCGTCAAGATTGCCCAGGAACAGGGAAGCTTCGCGAGGGGAAATCTCGTCCTCATCCTCGAATAAGCTCGAGAACTCAGTCTGTGGCTTCTTGGGGTATGCAGCCATAGAACTAAAAGTAGATCCAGAAATGGTACTGTTGAGCACATTGAAGCGGTCAAACTTCAGAAGAGCTTCCAAGACTGGTGTTCGTGACTTATCAAGAAGGGAAAGAAAGACAGCAGAAACATTGGACACTGGTGTTGTATATGCTGGAAGAGCTATCGTACTGTTAGTTCTGCAAAACTTACGCGCGACTAGTAGACAGTTACCCTTTTGTCTCTCCTCAAGAAGGCGCACAATAACCTTGTTGTCGATATTGAGTGGAGAGACGATAGTCCAGATGAGTAGCGTGATCTCTTCCTCCTCCCACTTCTTTCGAATGCGATATCTGATCTTTTCTGCGGGAGATAATCCCTTTTCTAACAGGAGGCTTAAAAGCTCAGTGGTATTTTGAAACTTTCGTATACATTGAAACAGAAGCTTTTCTGGAAGTCCCTTCTCAACCTGAGAGGGCTGTTCTTCAAAGCAAATACGAAACCAGCGTACGACGACAGTCTCGTTCTCAAGTCGTCGCAGAAGTGTAGGAAGGACAGCAGCAAGGTCTGCATACTGACAGAGTTCTCGGAAGTAAGACTCCAGCTTATTAGCCGCTGCCACGAAAAAACAATAACCGTCTTCTTCATTGGGATCAGCTCCGTACTGAAGAAGTAAACGCAAGCTTGTAACGCTAGACTTAGGTTTAGCCGTCTCAAGTGTATGAATCAGAGAATTGTAGAGATATTCCTTGTCAATGTTGAATTTTAGCACGATGCTGTATATGACAGCGCGGACGGCCGGGTCGATAGATGGGTTCTCCCGTAGGAAAGGATGTACAAAGACGAGGCTCGCTGCTCCATCGTCTTCGCCCTTGACAAGGTACTGGCTCAGCAGTTGTATCATCTCAAGGTCTTTTCTTTGAAATGCTAGAATGAAGGCTTCGTTGTTTTTGTGACTCACTCGGGCTCCATGGTCGAGAAGAAACCTGGCGATCACAAAGTTGCTTGGCTGGTGTTTGATTGTGTCAACAAGAGAGTCTGACACCACCAGTTGAGAAACGCCCTGCGTGCAAAGAGATTCATATGCTCGCTTTCGATCTTCAACCTCCATGATGGCTGTTGAGCTGAGGTACTTGAAAAAAGAGTTTCGCACCCCGATACTGTCTATCCGATCTACGAGCGTCTGAAACATGCTTTTAGGGGAAGCATTCAGTGCTGCTTTTAGCGTTTGGAGCTCGATCTTGGCACCATGTTTCAGAAGGAGCTCAGGCAGATGCTCATCTTCAGGATGTTTCTCAACTGCTTCCTTCAGAGCTGTGGAGAGGACCTTAACTGAGATGTCTTGGTTGGAGGCAAGAAGGCTTCCGAAAACGCCGATCTTGACATTGGGACTCATGGCCGAAGAGCTCGCAACTTCGAATGCTGCTTCAATGGTTGTGGCCGTAGCACCGGCTGAGGTCAGCTTGTTGAGTATTATGGGATATCCCGCTTCACTGGCTGCAGCGGCCTGAATAGCCTCTCCCCCGTTGAAGTTAACATCGGCATGATGGCTGAGAAGTAACCATAGGCCATCAAGATCCCCGTTCAAAGCTGTTGTCGTTTCTTGGAAAAGGGCTCTGGACTGTCCAATCTCGGCTGAGGCCTTGACCAACAGCTTTTCCATGAGCTGGAGTCTGATTACCGCAGGTTCAACCAGGGATGCCTGAGTAAAGGCGTTGAAAAGTGACGAGATGTTGGGATCGGAAGCGAGAACAGTTCGAACAAGATCAATATCCTTTTCTTGCACAGCAAGACATAGCACCAAGCCCTCTTCTCCGTCAACATCCAGACCATATCGTACCAAGCATGGCAGGACTTCTTTCAGATGTGGATGACCCTTCAGACAAGAATAGCCGCTGCCAATAGAGGGATTTGGAGATCCTCGTGATGCCGCGCTAAGGAATAGGGTTAAGGCTGGGAGATTGTAGTGCTTTGGGTCGATGATTTTCGGGATGACTGTATCGACAGTAGGCTGAGATGGCGGGGATGAACTACACAGTAGTTCCAAAAGCGTGTAATTATCTGCATCAATAGCATTTTGGAAAGCCTTCCCAGAATAGAGATTTGCATCAGCTCCATGCTCAAGCAGGATACGCACAATATCCAAACGAGAATCCGTTGTCGTGGCATTGAGAAGTGTTTCGTGTACTGCTGGACCAGTTGCCCCTTGTTTGAGAAGCAGCGCCATCATTTCGAGTGAAACATCATATCCATATGCTTTGATGCCATTGAAAGCAATGGGAAGAGCGGCGGACAATGTCTCGCTGTCTGGGCCTGCATCGCAAAGCATTGTGAGTACTGTCACGTCTCTTCTCCTGGTAGCTATTATTACAGGACGATCTGGCATCTGTTTTGGGTAGTCTAAAGGTGCTTTATGGTCGAGCAGAAGCTTGACCAGGTCTGCGTCGACATCTGGATTTTCAGATACCAGTTTCTGTAGAGGTGGACCCAGTGCTTGACTATTGATTCCCTTTTCCAGAAGGGCCTTCATTGCGTGAAGTCGACTAGGCCTTGAAGTTATCTTCATAGCTACCGGTATCGTTGTCGACAGAGCCTCTGATGAACAGTCACCCTGAAGAAGCACACTGAGCATTTCTAGATCAGCTGACGTCAAAGCTGCACGAATAGCAGCAGCTTGATCAAACTGAACCGACGCTCCGTAGCGTAGGAGGGTATCGACAAGACGAATGTGCTTTTCCTGAACAGCACGAACCATGTGAGAATTGAGAACATGGCCTGTTAAGCCCATATAACCGATCAGATCCATGAACTGGATCAACTCCGACTCCAAGATTGCTTCAGGCAGATAGTTCATGGCAATGGCGGGTGATTCCGAAAAGGTTCCATGTCTAAGGATCTCGAGGATGGTAAGGTCGAGATGAGATACAGCCCATTGTAGAGCGTTGTGTGGAGGGCTATCGACGCTGACACCAGCTTGAACAAGGAGTTTGACAAGTGCCATGTTTTGAGCCCAAACGTCCTTCATAAGCTCCTCCCGAAGGACCAAATTGTCTCCAATAAGACCCGATTCAAAAAGCAAAGTGAGAAGCGCTAGCCTATTTCCATCGTCTTGAGCCTGACACGCTAGTTCGCAGGCTTGATGGCGTATACTGAAGAACGTTTGATTGGAGCTGGCATAAGCCAAAACAACCGCTGTAGCCTCGAAATTCTGTAGTCCCAGAGCTCTGAGGAGCAGAGACTCAGATATCAGGTCGGGTCGGTTCGACAATAATAGTAATAGGATAGATAGAGAAAGGCTCTCTCCAGAATCTGATCTTGCAAGCTCTTGCTCAAGACAAGTTTTCCATGCTTCAAGATCAATAGAATTTGGTGCAGACAACAAAAGGCTCACGAGACCCAAATTATTCGCCCGGATATGGTGATTAATCTGCTCTTGGTAGCCTGATGCGATAGCTCCGAAGCTGAGCAGAAGTTTCATCGATTCGAGTGACGATCTTGACAAAGCGACTCCGAATGCCCTGTCGAGAATCGCTTGATTGACTTGAGTTTGACATAACAGATGAATATAGTTGAAGTTGCCATAAGATGTAGCTTTGTCCAGCCACGTCATGTCATTCGAGTTGGTACTAATCGGACTAGAGCTCATTCGACTCTTTTTCATTCTCTTCTCAAGCTGAGGGTCCCTGAAGTGTCCCCAGAGCTCATCCAACGAAGTCAGCGTGGAGTGAAGTATCAGCGCCTGGGCGACGCCAGCAGGAGGAAGCGTCTGCTGCGAGAGAAGGGCGTCAAAAGATTTGGCAATTTCATGTTTTGTGAACGTCCAATGGGACGTGTCGCAGGCCTCGACCTTTTGATCTTTGGACCGAAAGATATGTCTTTTTTGTCGTTCTGGTGGTCTAAAGCTGGGGTCATTGGTTCTTTGCTGAACAAGAAGTTGTCGCGCCGCATCTCGATTGCTTGCGTCGAATGGGAGAAAGTCTTGGGCCGCGGGTTCTGTCAGTCGTGAGAGGCGAAGAGGAGGATGAAGGCCTGCTCTGCCTAGAAACCACTCGATGCGTGGATTATCCGCCATTATGGAGATTCATGAGATTCGAAAGAAAGTGTGTTCAAACTGGTATAATTATGAGCAAGCAAGAAGTATGGATGTCTAGAATATGAGTGAATGGTTGAAGCAATAAGAGCGAAATCCTAAAATCCCCTCACGGCTGTGACCATGCTTACAATACCCGAATGAGGAAGCCTAAAAAAGCGGGCAAACAGTCTTGAGCATTGCCAACTTCAACTTTTCAGCTCGTCTTTGCTCAATGTAGGCGAACTGTT
This sequence comes from Fusarium sublunatum, assembly GCA_013623665.1. Lineage (NCBI taxonomy): Eukaryota > Fungi > Ascomycota > Sordariomycetes > Hypocreales > Nectriaceae > Fusarium > Fusarium sublunatum. Next base: position 138,348 of record JABFFF010000044.1, read on the forward strand.
GGGCTGACAAGGATGCGTTGCACAACTGGACAAAGACATGTGTTAGTGAGCCCCGCGTTAGGCTTTCACTGACAAGAATAGTTATCTTAGCCCTCGTTGAGCATTTTATTCTTGGCTTAACAGCTCATTTCCATGGAGTGAGGACATAGCCTCGATCAGGTGGTTCAGGACTACACCATCTCGGCCAGCAATTCGTGCCTGTACTTGATTGGCTACCTGTCAACGTTGAGTCGATCAAGACTGGAAGCGTGCAGCTTGCAGGGGATGTAATTGGATAGACTAGGGCGGAATAATTAGTGAAGAAGCGGAGTTAATGCTCGCAACGCCCGGCTACTGTGAGACAGATGATAGTGCATTTCGTGCCTTGTCTGGGCGTTTTAAGCTTGGCTGGGCAATCGGGCGCAGCCAAGGTAGGCTGTCTAAGGGCCCTTTGTGGTTGATAAACGAGGCATTATCACTTCGCTAAAATCCTTCAAGGGTGTTACACATACCACCCAAGTATAAGTATCCAATTAAGGATTTGTTCTTGATAGTTCTCTGTATAGAACCATTTCATTTTGTCTCTCAATACAGTCTATGCTGCGTCTACAACATGTCTGCTCCTCCACCCTACTCGCCCCCAGCGTCTACTTCACGCAACAATGTGACTGCTAGGGATGTCCAGTGTATAGCTGAAGAAATGTTGAGGACCTCGTTCTCTACCGGCAGTTCGTCTTCCACGTCCACAGCATCAACTATTTCTTCGACATCAACATGTCTACCTCCCTACCCCCAGAGCAGAGACCGCTCTGCAAACAATGGTTCATCAGCACCTAGAACAGTGCCACCTCTTGCTAGTCATCTCCAGAGCCTCAGATCATCCGGTTCTTCAGGAACACGAGAGACTGGTCCGAGAGGCCTCACTGCTGCAGAAGCCAAGCTGCGCGTTCTCGAACTCAAGCGAGAAGCACAAGCAGCGGCCGACATCAAGAAGTCTACCAGCGATGGAATGTTCAAAGCAGCCTGCGCAACGGACCTGTTGTTCCTGATAGATACCACGGCCTCTATGGGGCCGTATATCGATGCAGCCAAGGAGCAAGTCAAGAAAATCATGCAAGATCTCACAGACACCTTCTACAATGAGGCCGAAGTGCGTATCGCTGTGGTTAGCTACAAAGACCACGGAGATAACCCCCACATTCAATGCATCGACTTTACTACCCAGATTCACACAGTTCGCGCCTTCATCGACGGCCTGAGTGACAAGGGTGGAGGAGACGTACCTGAGGATGTTCTAGGAGGCATTCAACGAGCCATCAATACCAGCTGGAAGAACCCAACGCGATGCATCATTCATATTGCCGACGCACCAGCACATGGCAGCAAGTTTCACACCCTGCCTCCCAAGTCTGATAAATACTTCAAGATGGGAAGCGAGCCGCATAACCTGACATATAAGCCTCTTTTGAAGAAGATGATTGATCTCAATATCAACTACGCATTTCTTCGCATCAGTGATTTGACGGATCGCATGGTTTATATTTTCCGGGAAGAGTATGCCGCTGCCTCTGCAGATTGCAAGCTTCTCAAGACCAACAAATATTATGAAGAGGCTTTAAAAGCCAGATTTGAACCTTGCAGCGGTATCCGTGCAGGCGGGAGCAGAGGCTCGGCAAAAGGCAACCTTTTGTTCGAAGAGGCAAATCTGGGAGCTACTTATAGCGCCCTTCGACACTTGGTCGTCAAGAGTGTCACCGCCTCTGCTTCTCGCACTGCGGTTCGAATGTCAGAGTCAGCGTCTCGAACCGGTGAGAATGGAGCGACCAAGAATGCTATGGTATCTCAACTGGATGCCATTGGCGAGGATGAAGATGGTGAAATTAAAGAGAAGCACGGATTGACCAAGAAGGACAAATTGCTTGAAACAGTCGCAAAGCTATGGGACAAACCGGACTGGTTTGAAGAAGAGCTCGTCGTCGAAGGCTTCTCGCCCGATACAGTTGTTCATCGCTCTGGAACACTTAATGACATGATGGCTCACGACGATAACATTAAACTGAGCGTCATGGAGCTCACTGTCCACAAGCGAAAACTGCCATTTGCCCAAGGTGCATTACGTATGGCATACTGCGCCAAGACAGAGCACTCAACAAACCGCTACGTGGTCAAGTCCTTCAAGCGCGGTGGCAAGCGACTTGCGCATCTAGCCGAGGACATGCGATGTCAAGCTCTTTGCAAAGCTTTTGCTCTCGAGTTCAATGCTTTGACGGGCGATAAGCATGCGATCGACTTTATAGTCACGACGTGTTTGAAGGGCAAGACAGGAGCATCTGGCACAAACTACATTTCTCTCGAACCGTTCATCGAAGGAGAATACGTGAAGTACAACAACAACTGCAGCTACGTCAACGAAGAAGGCCCCGATGATGAGTTTAACAAAGCAGCTCAAGCCTTCTCTCACTTTACATACGAGCGGTCATGGGGAAGCTTTTTGGTCTGCGATCTCCAAGGCGTCGGCCACGTTCTCACAGACCCAGCCATCCATACACTCGACCCAGAGCGTTTCAAGCTCGCGGACACAAACCTCGGCAAAGAAGGATTCAAATTCTTCTTCGCAACACATGTGTGTAACGACATCTGCGAGAAGCTCGAACTGAAGAGCAGAGCGTCAATGATCGTGACAGGAAAGCCCGAGTTCCGCGAGTGGTGGCCTACCATGGACAACACAGTCTGCTGCTCAAACAAGCTCTGCGGTAAGATTGTGCGCATCACCAGCGCGAATAAGTCGGATGAGTTTCCGGGGTGTAACTGGTGCGATGCATGCTGGCCGCAGCTAGAGAAGACTAAAGAGAAGATAATTTGCGTAGCACCGGGAGCGCATCATGAGTTTGAGATATCCAGGTTTTACTACGAGTCGCAGGGCCAGATACCACCACGGAAGTGCTCTGAACATCGCGAGAGGGACGAGACGGTGGCGAGGACAGCAGTAATGGGTGGGAACTTCTTTGGCAGGCTCAAGTCTGCGAATAAGACGAAATCTATATCTGGAAAGGCGTGGTGAAGGAGGCCTGTCCTTTGGAGAATCAGGCTTCTTTTGATAGTACCAGAACATTTACATACCTTTAACTCTGCGAGGTTTAATACCAGCTAGGCGACTTTGCCAACATGTCAAGAATCATCAAGAGCTGTCATGGTCAGTTTGATTTCTTCGCTCTGTGAACCAGTTAGCACCAGGAAGTCTCTTCAATTGAACGGTTAACTTACGCATGGAGCTAGGCCGAGAGCAGTTGTATAAGCCTCGAGTGCTTTGCCCTTACTTTGCGACATTTCATATGCCCTTCCAAGTAAGAAGTGCACATGAGCTTCACCAGGGGCAATTTGAGTAATTACTTCCAACTCTCTTATAGTATTGGCGGGCTGTTGAAGACGCAAGTAGATTCCTGCAGCTTGCATTCTGATCATCGCAATGATGGTCTTCTGTAGATCGAGCTTGAGACCTTGACCAAGATATTCTAGTGCTTGTCGTTGTTTGCCAGTTTTTCAAGAGCCTACATCAGTTAGGTTATCTCATTCTGCAAATATTATGCTTCTTTCTACTTACCTTCGCAATGTACGTTATCAAAATTGCGTTTGATGAGTTGATCTTTTCGGCTGCAAGGTAGTGCTTCAGCGCCTTGTCCCATTCTCCCAGTTTCTCCTGTACACGCCCCAAGCCCACCCAAGCCAAGTAATGCCGGGGATCTATCTGCAATGCCCTTAGGAATGTAGTAGTGGCCTTCTCATATTCCTCAGTCTCGAAATACTCGTATCTGAGGAGAGAATATGCCCGAGGAAGTGGGGTCGACAACTGGCATGCTCGACGAAAGCATTTGATGGCCTCATTGCGGTCTCTTTGTAGAGAGAACGAGTTCCCAACAGCGCACCATGTCTGGGGATCAAGTAGTGGCTCTCAGATAGATCATGCGCCAGACAGGCCAAGACGACATCCTCCTTCAAATGCCAGAGAACTGTTGAGTATATCTCAAGATCTTCCTCCCAAGCGGGTGCGGTTTTGCGAATGGCTTGGAACGTGAGTTTTGCATCTTTAAAGCGCATCAGCTCATATTGTGCCCTGCCTACTTTGGATAGAATCCAAGGTGTTGCTTGCTGCTCCACTGGAAGAGATTGAAAGGCGTCTAGACAGGCTTTCAGTTCGAAGCGACTCGGATGATAATATCCTCGGCCAGTCTTTTCCAAGAGACAGAGCAGCGACTGTATAGTGGTATAGTTTGGAATATTGGCCGATTTAATGGTGAGTAATTGAGAGCTTATGGCGGCCTTTGTTGTTTCGTGAGAGGACACAGAAGACTTCGCACTAGCCTCTCCTTCGGGCGGTGCATCAGAACTCTGACGATTGTCTCTTTGCTGGCCAATGCCGGGTGTCTTTCGTTCTAGTAAACGTGTGGTATCCTGCGATTTTTTGGAGCGTTTGAACGTGTTTCTGACCACACCAGAATCAACGGCGGGTCGATCTGACAAGCCATGAACGTTTGTTCTTTGATTGAGCAACCGAGCGCTTCTCCGTTGCGGAGCCGTGGAAAGACTCGATCCTCCTGACCGACTCAAAGAAGCAAAGTTCTTGTTTCGAGTCGAAACTGGTTGACGTTCCGACGTTTCAGTTGATACAGAGTCAACTCCCGACCGATGGCATTTCTTCGAACACGCCTGCAGAGATCTCCCTAACGAAGTCGCGGCAAAATCGCTCGTGCTCTTTTCCAACTTCTCGCTCGCCACTGCTACTTTCTCTTCGCCCTTAACTTGAGAGCTATTCACAGATACACGTGGCTGTTGGTAATGATCTCGAGAACTAGGATTAAGCGGTTGTCGAGTGCGGTTGATATCGCGTTTCGTGGTCGGTCTCGTACGATCGGGCGCTGGCTGCAAAGATTCACCTTGGCCCGGCTTGTGATTGTGAAGCTTGAAAATACTCAACACGCAAAGCGTCGTTCCTATAATTGATTAATGAGCCTGAATTGGAATCAAGTATCGGAGGCATTGTACCAATGTCACAAAGGTTGGTAAAAGCTTCCCACATGAAAGGGTCTGATTTCAATGCTGCAAGGAAATGACTCACGGCAATCTTATCGTCACCGTTGGCCCTGTGAAGCTTGCCCAAAAGAAGATGGACGGCCGAATGGTCAGGCATAAAGCGTTCTGAAGGGGACTGGTCATCAGCTGTGAAGAAGCTCGTCAGACTTGTTCTTCCCAGTTTAGTTTTCTTATCGTGAATCTAGACCTACCTCGCCCTTCACACGCCTCCCAAAGCGGCTCAGCCCGATTCAGTGCCAAAATGCCGTCAGCGTATTCTTTCTGTTGTAAACATGACTGAGCAAAGATGTAGGAGCAGCCCAGGTGATGGCCGTGAATTCCGTTGTCGCGACTGTGGTCGGCAGCCAGGCCATAGCGCCCAAGCCTTAAGCAACAGAGAGACTGGAGATGAACCCAGGTTAAGTCGTCGGGTTGTAGCGCTCGCAATCGCTCACAAAGGAAAAGAGCGTTTTCATTCAGCTCCCTGTCTAAGTAGCTGTGAACTAGTCGCAACTCAGGCTCCATCTTGATTTGACGTAGTGGGTATACAGGACACAAAAGGTCAGCTCAGTGCCGAGAGATTTTGGCCAGCATATAGGTAGTTAGTCTCCATGACAACGCTTATACGTTGTACAGGCAGGAACACCGTGACTTACAGGGCTCTAGCGGTGTGTTGTGGTACAGTGTACCCTGGGCTCGGACCATTTTGCACAGCTCGAATTGGATGTCTTACAGTGAGTGGCTGTACCAGCATTGTGTTTAACGTTTTTATTACAGATAAATTACTTTGCAGCATTCAAAATAAGCTTGCACTTGTATGATAATACTTGTAGTGTTTATTATTACAATTAGCCCGGCACTATCCAACTGCTGCCTATTCCAACCTGTCTCAGCCACTGTATCGAAATTATATAACCCCGCTCTATCCTTATTCCAGGCATAACGTCGCGGGCACATACATGCAACAGCAATGGGCGACATAGCACAAACAGAGGCACTAGACGACATTGCAGTCCATGAACTGCACGGAAGCGAAGGCGACGGCGCAGACATTCTATTTGAATTCAATAACAAGCAGATCTCGGTGTCCATTTGGCCTAGCGACGGTTCATCCGCCGAAAACAGCCGCCACCTAACATTGCCAGATCGCCCTCTGCAGGATCATCTTATTGATCTCATCTCCAAAGCCACTATTTGCGAGGATTATGATGAGTTTGACGAGCTTCAGAACCAGGTCCTTGATGTCATTCTCGCTGCTGGCAGGCCTCATTTCCGTCAGCAGGCACCTCTGCTAGGAACAGATTCCTCCAACCGCAACAAAGCTCAAAACCTGCATCACTTTTTGTTTATAGAGATACTCTACTTCCGTCTGGAAGCCCCGGCTGGCCATCCCTCTATCGTACCTATCCGGCCAAGCGAGGCATGCACCCTTCCTCCTATCAACGATCCAGCCTTGGAGGAAGGGCTAGATATCCATCAAGACTTGCCAAGATACACCCCCGAGGAAATCTTAGTTACCGATGTGCTTCTACGGGGATCGAGTTATTTGGTAGCTTCCGTACAGGTCAACGAGCGAGACATGTTCTGCAAGTCGCGTGGTCGAGGTGGATTGGTCGGTACCAGGGAAAGGCGAGAGTTGGAATACATGGGCAAGATACTGAACGCATTCCCACCCGAAAATTGGATACGCATCCCTCAACTCTTAGGCTACGTTCATCACAAAGACACTAAGCGAATTTTGGGATTCCTTCAACAATGGGTACCTGGGCGTAGACTGAGCGGCATCAATCTCAGTACCGTCACAGCACAGACGAAGCGCAAATGGACCTTGCATATTCGAGAAAATGTCGGACGACTTCACCAGGAAGGACTGGTATGGGGAAATGCCAAGCCCAGCAACATCATCATTGATGAGCAAGATAATGCTTGGCTGATCGATTTTGGGGGAGGATTTACACGTGGTTGGGTTGACGAGGAGCTGGCTGGGACAAAAGAGGGTGACAAGCAAGCAGTGATGAGGATTGTACGATCATTGAGCGGAGACAGTTATCCTGTCTTGTCGTCATGACAAGAGCCACCATTAATAAGATATTGACAATGCCAGACTTAGAAGTACTTAGTGTACTTAGTATCACTCTTCTCGTTTCGTTACTCAGCTATCCTTTCCACTGACCCAATGATCTTGGAGGAGTTCTTTCGCTGTCGGTCTGTCCTCAGGTAGCCACGTCAAGACTCGCCGAACAAAAGCGATGAACCCTGAACTGTCTTCGAGTCGAGTCTCGAGCTCCTCCAGTGATCTGTTGGTGGGTATGGGTGCAAGACCCAGCCAATTACCTGGTAGCAGGTCAGCTCCAGCTATAAAACCACCATGCTATAACGTACCTTGCTCGTCCCAAAAGTCAGCTGCCCTTTCGGGGGTTCCGTTTTAGAAACTCCAGGGGAGGTGGGCCAAGCGTTGCAATCAGTTCAGCGAGGTGTGCCGCATCGTACATGTCGCCATCTTCATCCTTGGCGGTAAACATGAGCTTGGGTCCCAAGAGATCCCATGCCGTAAGCCCAACGCTCTAGATATCGACCGGGTAGCTCCAAGACACCCACAAGAGTGCTTCAGGCGCTTGATACTGAGCCGGCATGATATCACCCGCATGGGGCCCAGGCCCGGACCTAGCCTCTCCAAAGTCTGGTAATAGCATAGGTCCTCGTTTTGGCTTCATCAAGCGCGAGAGGTAAATGGTCCGATCTGATGCCACTTGCTTCCGAGGAACTGGAGACTTGACTTCCATGTCTGCCAGGGCCTGGATTTATGAGTCGTCATTCAGCCCTAGTAACAGGTTTCCCGGATGGATATCTACCAATGTTAGATCGAACATCTTCGAAGGAACCGACATTTCATACCTATATGAACCAGTTGTGCTTCGTTGTGAATGAAGTCAAGAGCTTTTAATGATTTTTGAACCGCTCCTTTGACAAAATTCTCATCAAACCCGTCTGGGCGGAAAACAAGCTTAGAATCGCGCAGACTCATTTGTGCAGCCTGCATCACCAAGACGACATGATTTCCGTGTGGTCCACTGATCTCGAAAGAGTCCAGAATCCGTCGGATATTATTCCGCCCACGGCTTTTAGTGGTTTCCAGTTTCGGAGACATGCTCTCGTATACGGGGAGCTATCGATGGAAGCGAGAGAAATTTACATATATCTTGAGAGCAACGTACTTGCGATCTCTAGTGCAGATAGGTCAGCAGATAGCCACAGCTATTCGGACGGTCATACCTCAAGTCTCGGGCAAGCCATATGGTCGATGAACTACCAAATCCGAGCTTGGTCACGGTTTGATAGCGATCCTGGAATACCTGACCAAGGCGTACCGGATAGAAACGGTCGGCCACATAGTCTGGAATTTCCTCTTCTTCGATCTTTCGATCATGATCGATAAGACTAAACCCTGTCGTTGGAAACGACCGCGACTCTTCTGGCGCTTGCGAGAGCCGACCTAGTAATGAAGTGGCCACCTTTGTCCAAATGGACGATGCCATGCGAGGTGAAACATGGTAATGTCTCCGCCACAAACCTACCCCGCATGAGTTTCTGGGAATTCTCAATCTCAGATTCGGGAGGGCCTTTAAGCATTGTCTAGAAGCCATTATTTGCTGGCGTCGACGGTCTCTGCGTATTGCGCTATGGCTGAATAAAGTCGCGCTACGTGATTGTTTCCGCGGTGCAAGCGCGCGTCATGTGATTGGCAGGCCACTTCACTTAGAACAACAACACGCCCTATCAGCAGTTAGGTGGATGTAGATAACCCGGTGTGTGCCCTGGTACATAACCTGCACCCATGCTCCACTTAGTGGAGTTTATATGGGTCGGGAAATAACTGACCCGGCCTATGGGTTATATGATTTAAAGTGTTTTGATTGGTTGGTTTTATGGGGCATAGGGCGGGTAAGCCTTTCCAAATTTCATTTTAAATCTATAGACCCCTCTCCTTTTTTCCTATAACCCGCCGCAAATCGTAAGTACAAAATCATAGTCAAGTCATTATCAATATATTAATAATCTATTCTTTAGCTCTTTTATATAATAGATTTCAATTTTAAAATTAAAGTTTAAGAAGTATTAATCTATTACTAAGGCATTATAAATCCTTTATCAATCCATCATGCCGAAAGTAGTTATAGGCAGCTACACGAACGACCCGGCGTATAAGGAGTATATCTGGGGTGAGTAACGTAAAGATAGGAGTCGCCGTCGCTAGTCTCGCCTAACACCTTTCCAGCGAAACGTTAGTAATATATTGTCACTGGATTAATAATAGAACAGTAATAGATTGCTAATGCCTTATATAGGAAAAAGGTTAAGTCATTATACCACCTGGCGAAGTTTTTTATCGTATAACCATCGACCCTAACGATCCTAACAGTCCTATATATATAAACGTAAGTAATATATTGCTAAGGCTTTAGTGAGCCTTACCCGATGGCTTAGCAATGCATTAACAATCGATAGGATCTTCCTATCTCGAATTCCGACAACCTCAAGGCTCATATCCGAGGGCCACACGAATGCTACGACATTGCGCCGGCTCACCGGGGCTCTCCCTCCCAGATGGAGCTGATGAGAATCAAGAGTAAGGAAGTCCTTATCAAGGCATTGTAAATGCTTTTGCAATGCATTGATGATGACTTATGAACCCTTTTTAGACTACTACCAGACTTTAATGCCTCAGCTCAAAGGAGAAGGAACTGAGGGTGCTGCTCTTCCTGTCGCGCCTGTCAAGTCTGAATTGTCCAAGGTAAGTTTCTAGATGAATTGTCGAAGCCTTGTCAAGGCATCACGAATGCATTCGTAATGCCTTGCTAACTTTTTAACAGAAGGAAGTCAAAGCCATTGCCAAGGCTAAAAAGGAGGAGGATCCTGCCAAGCAAGCTGAAAATCTCAGTGTCCAGGATGCCTCGCCTAAGCGTAAGCTGAACGTGACTGTTACGGAATATAAGGCAAAAACACAACGCGTTAACCGCTGTGCCAAAAGGTCTGCTGTAACCTCGGTTAGAGATTACAGTGGATTTTAACGCCTATAACGCCTATTTACGTAATATATCACGTAACAGTGACTGTTCGACCCAAGACTCCCAAGGTAAGATTCCACAATGCATTGGCAAGGACTTAGCGAAGGCTTATCAATGCATTAATAGAAGCCCAAGCTCTCTGAGGAGATCGTCATCGAGGACGATGAGGACGAGGATGAAGAGAGTGGATTGGATGAGATTAGCCAAGAAGATCTTGACGCCCTCGAAGCAAAAGTCGTCGGGACCAAGGCTAAAAAGGTAA